>MCJB01051004.1:0-30814 GCA_002018475.1 Nicotiana obtusifolia
CGCGGGCTAAGGATTTAGCCGAATTCGAGGTGAGTAATACTTGTAAATGATGTCCTGAGGGTTCGAAACCCCGGATTGCACCTCTTAATACTGTAATGAGGTGAGGTACATGCTCGGTGATGAGCATGGGCTTGTTTAGGTATGGGGATTGGGACTTGGTCCATCCCGGTTGATAATTTTTACTGTGTTCTTGACTGAAACTCAATTGATATCATTGTGAGTGGGCTAATTGCCATGTTTGGGCTTCGCGCCGGTCATATGAACCCTTCAAGGGTGATTGTTGTTGTATGTTGTATTACAATGTTGGGCATATCGCCAGTTGTGTGGACCCTACAAGGGTGTTATTGGGCATACCGCCATTGTTGTAGCATGAGATCATTTCATCAACTTGGTTTGAAACACATACGCTGTTTCCAAATGATTTAAATGTTTTAAAATGGATCGGGTGGCACGCCGCACACGCCGTCACGAGGCATAGACATGCATGGATCGGGTGACACGCCGTCACGATATATATATTGCGCCGGAACCACCCACAGAGCGCGCGTACCCAGAGGAACGGGTGGCACGTCCGCCACAGGTCATGACTAGCATTGCATTGCATTGCATGACATAGCATTGCATTGCATTGCATTGCATTTTTGGTATTGTGATTGTTCTGCTTACTTCACGTACTGATGTGGAATGTAAATTGAATTACTGCTTCGTCGTGGATTGTTTAATGATTTAGTGTTTCTTATCTTCAGTTCTTATTTACTTTTATTACTCACTGAGTTGGAAGTACTCACTTTACTCCCTGCACCTTGTGTGCAGATTCAGGCGTTAGCGGTCCCACTCAGAGGTACTGATTACTACTACTGGACCGGAGCTTTAGAGATTACGAGGTAGCTGCTGGCGTCCGCAGCCTCGTAACTCTTTTCTTTTGTTGATTTTTCTTCCCTCAAACATTTGTACTTAAGATATTGTAATAGTTATGTTATCAATAGGCCTTCTCTAGTGGCTCATGACTTTGTGACACCCCGATCTGAGGGCTGTAGTCGGGATGGTACTACTTGTATGTATTTCGACCGATTTTATTGTTAATCTAATCTTGTTTAAACATTTTAATTTAACTGTTGAACGGAATTAGGTTGGTTTGGCTTGCCTTGTCCCCACGAGAGGCGCCATCACGACCAGGTTGGGATTTTGGGTTGTGACAAAAACATATGCCAAATACCAGTAGCCACTTGGCAGTGTCCTGGAGGCAATAGATATCTGATTTCCAATTGTGAATCAAAGAGTCCTTCTTTCCCCTATCATTCAAACCCCTTACACTCAATATAATAAGGTTCAACTTCATTAATCACCACCAAATGAAATCTTCCTGTGCTTCTTGCTCCATTATCCAAAAACTTGGCACTAAAGTCCAACAAATTCTTCAATTCCTTCTCACCCTTACATTTAGGAGTCTGAACTGGTACCAGTAAACCTGGTCATGCATGCTTTATGATCATTTATCCCTCCTCTTGTATATCTTCAAGAACAACGACAAAGCATCCATTCATAGCCTTGGAAAACAAAGCCATATTGTTTACTCAATTTCATTAGAACCCCTTGTTGATTGATTTTAGAAGATCTCCCAGCTTGATTGTAAAACATCATATATATTATTTTATTGTACTCCGTTCGTTTTAATTTACGTATCTTAGTTTGATTTGGCATGAATTTTAAAATAATAAAGGAGACTTTTGAAACTTGTGGTCTTAAACTAAAGAAGTACCAAAATAGCCTTTGAATCTTGAGGTCCTACTTATGCTATGTAAGATGTTCGACTGGGAGAGTTACTAAATATAGAAAGTGAAATTCTTTTTTAAACATACTAACAAGAAAAATAAGACACATAAATCGAAACAGAAGTAGTAACGAAAAAGGGTTTAAAATACCCCTATTGTTTGGTAGATGGTTTACCTTTTACCCTCTGTCCATCTTTTGGTCTAAAACTACCCCATGACTAACAGAATTCTGCGTGGTCCTTTGATTAATGTGCTGACAACATTTCATTAGAACTGTTATGTGGCGCCTTCCTGAGGTTCTTTGGAAGGGTGACGTAAGGCTAAGCAATCGCTGTCAGTGCGATTGCCGTCTGCCAACTGAGGTCCCCTCCGCACGCTAGACTAGATTGTCAGTGTCGTGCGGGAAAACCAATATCGTGAGCAACAAGAGAATTGAGATCTTGCAGAGAAAATTGAGAAAAGAGCTTGCTTGTATTAATAAAAGGCTATTACAAAAGATACGCAGTGTCGAGGGGGCGAGACACCAGTACAGAAAAATGATTGCTTGCTTGAATGTTTGAGTGCTTATACCCCCCTAATAATGCTTAAAATAAATAAAACTAAGTTACAAGAGTTGAACTAAGAAAGCTGTAAGTTCATACTGAAAGAAAATAAAGTAAATCTATTCTATATTTACAAAGAAAAGAACTTAGTCTTCTACAAAGTAGAAACAAGTTCGTCAGTAGAAACTTTGTCATTCGGCTCAAGGTCCGCGCGCGGCGTTGTTTGCGTGTGCAGCACTATGGGCATCTGCCTGTGGCTGGGCATTTGCGCTAGCTGTCAGTGGGGCGACAGAGGCGCATGTGCGCTTGTCACTTGGAGCTGCCAAGACCACGGGGCCCACCGTGGCGCTAGGCGTTGGGAGGCTTGCCAGGACGCCAAGGGGCGCGTCCAAGGGGTCATGGGGTGTGGCTAGAAAGCCGCCCATGACATTCTCCCCTACCTGGGTTGGCGACGTCCTCGGCGCCTTACTTGCAAGATAATATTCAATTAGGATCTTGAAGGCTTTGAGGTTTGTCCCCCTCTCCCAAGTATTTTCCTCTGCGTCAGGTCCCTGCCATTTCACCAAGAACTCTTGGTGATCTTTCCTGGAGGCATGAGTCACTCTATCGTCAAGGATAGCTTTGGCACACCTTTTTCCAGCTGAGTTGGGGCCCCCAATACTGGGGATTGTAAGTTGGCTCCGTGCAGGATCCTCCGTATCTTCCCGAAAAGGTTTTAGGAGACTGACGTGGAAGACAGGATGAATCTTCCACCAAGCGGGGGTATTCACCCGGTATGCCACTTTTCCAATGCGCTTTTCAATGGACAAGAGTCCAATATATTTTTGCAACAGGCGAGGGTCATGGACTCCCGCAAATAAGTACCGCTTTGGGATTTTGACCATCACTTTGTCTCCTACCTGATATTCAATAAAGCGACGATTTTGATCAGCATGCCTCTTCATCCGCTTCTGGGCTTTGACAAGAAAGCTCCGTACTATCTCCAATTTTGCTTCCATTCTCTTGAGAAACTAGCAGCTCAGGGAGACTTTGCCATGTTTGGAGCATTCACAGTGTGTGGGAGTAGCGGTTGCTGTCCGGTAACAATTTCAAAAGCGCTCTTGTTGGTACTGGAGCTCTTTTGTGAATTGAAACACAGCTGAGTAGCATCCAAAAGCTTCACCTAATTCTTCTGTGAACCAGTTACAAAGTGGCAGAGATATTCCTCCAGCATACCGTTGAACCACTCCGTTTGGCCATCAGATTCTGGATGAAAGCTTGAACTGTGACTTAGTTTTAACCCAAGGCACTTGAAGAGTTGCGTCAAGAAGTTGCTAGTGAAGCGCGAGCCGCGATCACTAACGATCTCTTTGGGCAGACCCCAATATTTCACGACATGAGAGAAGAAGAGTCGAGCTGTATCTTCTACTGATATATACGTTGGGGATGCTATAAAGGTAGCGTACTTGGAAAATCGATCCACCACAACCAGAATAGTTGTAAGATCCCCAACCTTGGGCAAGCCGGTGATGAAATCCAGAGAGATGCTTTCCCAAGGCCGCTTTGAAACAGCTAGTGGTTCCAATAGTCCTGCTTGTATCAGACGGTCCGACTTATCTTTTTGGAATGTTAGACAAGTTTTCACGTACTGAGTGACATCGTAGGCCATTTAAGGCTAATAATATGCACGGCGAAGTAACGCCATGGTGCGTTCTTCACCAGGATGACCTGCCCACAAAGTGTCGCACCATTCCGCCAGAAGGGTCCTTCGTAGATCTTCTCCCTTAGGGACATAAAGTCGGTTTCCTTTCACTTTCAGGAAACCATCTTCTATGTAGAACTGGCGAGTCCTGCTTTGTTCTATCAAAGTAACCAAATACTGTGCAGCAGGATCCTTGATGAGGAGACCCAGTATCTGGTCTTTAATGTTGGTGGCTACTTCGCTCCTCCTAAGGGTGGCGAGTAGGCACACGGATGCGAGATCCGCCCTCCGACTGAGTGGGTCAGTAGCTTGGTTAGTCTTTCCACTGCGGTATTCCAAGTTGAAGTGGAATTCCGCTAGAATCTCCTGCCACCTGCCCTGTCGACCATTCAACTTCGGCTGTGTAAGGAAGTGGCTAACAACTGTGTTATCTGTCTTGACCACGAATGGGGTTCTCAGCAGATAATGTCTCCAAAGGCGCAGACAATGAACTACAGCCAGCAATTCCTTTTCGCGGGCGACATAGCGCTGCTCTGCATCCTTCAGCTTCCGGCTCTCATAGGCTACATTATGTCCATCCTGTAGCAAGACTCCACCAAGTGCATAATCAGAGGCATCCATCTGTACCTCAAATGACTTGGCCAAATCAGGAAGGGCCAAGACGGGGCTATTAGACATAGCCGCTTTCAAGGCGTTGAAGGCCTCCACTCGCCTGGATCCCCAATCCTAAGGTGTGGCCTTCTTGAGGAGTTCAGTTAGCGGTACGAAAATAAGAGAGTAGTTCTTCACAAAAAGGCGGTAGAAATTGCATAGGCCAAGGAACGCCCTCAAGGCGTGGACATCCTTAGGCGGCAGCCAATCTGTGATAGCCTGAATCTTTTGTTGGTCCATCTTGATCCGCCCTTCCTCAATGACATGCCTGAGGAAGTCTATCTGTTTCTAGGCAAATGAGCATTTGGACAGCTTCACATATAATTCATGCTCCCGCAATCGGGATAAGACCTTTCGCAAATGCTCTAGATGTTCCTCCAATGTCTGGCTATATACGACAATGTCGTCCAAGTAGACAACCACGAATTCATCAATATATTCTCAGAAGACTTGGTTCATCAGGGTGCAGAATGTGGCTGGTGCATTAGTCAAGCCGAACGGCATCACCAGGAAGTCATATGACCCATACCTCGTCACGCACGTCGTCTTGTGCTCGTCACCCTCTGCGATTCGCTCCTGCTAATAACCAGTCTTCAGGTCTATCTTAGTGAACACCGCCGCACTACCCAATCTATCGAACAAGTCTTCCATGAGTGGAATAGGGTACTTGTTCTCACAATGATTTTGTTTAGGGCCCGATAATCTACGCACAGCCATAAACTCCCATCATGTTTCTTTTGAAAGAGCACAGGGGACCCGTATGGGGATTTGGAGGGTATGATGATCCCAGTGTCTAACATTTGCGTTAATTGTGTTTGAAGCTCGGTGAGTTCGGGTTGTGACATTCTGTATGGCACCTGAGCAGGTGGCTTCGCACCTGACACCAACTCAATTTTGTGGTCCACAGTACGCCTCGGCGGAAGACGCTTTTGCATTTCTTGTGGCATGACATCTTCAATTTCCAGTGACAACTCCTTTACGGGTACAGGAAAGGGACCTGAGGAGCGTTCTATATCTTTGATGCATAGAGTAGCCAAGAATATAGGTTCATGTCTCTTGACCCCTTTCTTCAACTGCAAAGCTGAGATGTTTTCCCCGGCCATCTTCACGGGCATGCACGGGATGGAGCAGGGCTTGGCCCCGTTTGTACCCATCATCAATAACATGTCTGCATATGGCACAGGCATTGTGTTGGTTTTCCACAGGAATTCCAACCCCACTATCAACTCGAAGTCATCTATGATCACCACTCGCAGGTTGATTTTTTCTTCATAAGGGCCAAATTTCACTGGCATATCTCTGGCTATTCCCCCAACTGGTTGAGGAGGTGAGTTCATAGCCTTGACACGACCTCTGCCCTTTCCTATGACTAGGCCAAGGCGTTCCACTTGAGTCGAGGCTAGATAGTTGTTGGTTGCACCCATATCTATCATTGCTCGAATAGGTTTCCCATTTAACTTCACCTCGACGAACATTAAGGTCCGCTCCTTCTTAGGAGAGGTCTTCTCTTCTGCCTTCTTTTTCCCTTTCTTGTTGATAGGGCACGATTCCTTCTTCTTGCAGATACCAGCATTGGTCTCTGCCAAGGTGTCAGAAAAGGAACCCACAATTGCGTTGAAGGCACCTACCGGCTCGGTCTGATCCGCACATCAGATTCATCATCCGTTCCATCATCAACAACTTAATGAGCATTCATTTGCGCATGTGGGCACTCGTTATCACAATGTGGTCCGCCACAGTGACGACACCCTAAAGGGGGCTTTCTCCCCCGATCACTATTTGTTGATGCAGCACTGGTGCTGCTTGAGGAGGGAGCTCTAGATTTGTTTGCACTCCGATCTCCTCCACTTCTACTTGGGCCACTACTACTTGAATGACCCCCTTTATATCCTCCTTTGATGGGCTGTTGGGGTCTATCCTTTCAAACTTCCACTTGATAGTCCCCAAGGCATTCCGCTGCTTGGATTGCCTTGGGTAATGTGTCTACCCTTTGTATCTGGAGTTCCATGCGAGCATAGGGTTTCAACCCTTCAAGGAAGGTGAAGAGTTTGTCCTTGTCCCCCATGTCTCGTATGCTCAACATAAGTGCAGAGAATTCTCGCACGTAGTCCCGCACTGACTTGGTCTGGCGGAGCTCCTGGAGTTTCCGTCTTGCATTATACTCCACATTTTCTGGGAAGAACTGTAAGCATATGACAGCCTTCAATTCCGCCCATGTATCAAGAGTGTCCTCACCGGCCCTGATGGCTTCATATTTGACCCGCCACTAGAGTTTAGCATCACCTTGAAGATACATGGCAGCAGTTGCCACCTTCTTAGCTTCTTCTAGGCCTCCCACGGCATCGAAATACTGCTCGATGTCAAAAATGAAATTCTCCACTTCTTTGGAATTCCGAGCCCACTGTATGGCTTGGGCTTAGGAATTTTCAGTTTCTGGGCCGCGGGAGCGAAGTTCATACACCCCCAGTTTGGTTACCGCTTCCTCGAAGCAGGCCTTATAAAGCAGCATTGACAACATTGAGCTGGCCCGTCAAGTTTTCTATGGTCTGTTGCATGGCAGTCATCCTGTCTGCCTCTTGTGCCCTGTGGGCTAAATCTTCGGCACGCTCCTGTTGGAGGCCCTCAAATTTCCCAAATATTTCGGCTGCCTCTATGGCTGCCATTTGCTGATCTCCTTCCGACTCGCGGCTAAAATTTTCAATATCAATTTCGGCCCGGTGCATCCCATCCAGGTCATCCAATCTTTGCAGTAGGGTGTTCTGTATGTTAGGTACAAATTCCACAATGGGCCGTAATGCGTCAACCGTCTGTTCGAGGGCCGAGATCCTATCCCCGTAATTCACCATGGTTAGAAATGGTGTAATGGCAATACGTTCCCTCGTCCGATGTCGAGCCTAGGCTCTGATACCAACTGTTACGCGACGCCTTCCTGAGATTCTTTGGAAGGGCGACGTAAGACTAAGCAATCGCTGTCAGTACGATTGATGTCCGCCAACTGAGGTCCCCTCCGCATGCTAGACTACATTGTCAGTGTCGTGCGGAAAACCAATATCGTGAGCAACGAGAGAATTGAGAGCTTGTAGAGAAAATTGAGAAAAGATCTTGCTTGTATAAATGAAAGGCTATTAAAAAAGCTACACGATGTTGAGGGGGCGAGACACCAGTACAGAAAAATGATTGCTTGCTTAAATGTTTGAATGCTTATATCCCCCTAATAATGCTTAAAATAAATAAATCAAAGTTAGGAGTTGACCTAAGAAACATGTAAGTTCATACTGAAAGAAAATAAAGTAAATCTATTCTATATTTACAAAGAAAAGGACTTAGTCTTCTACAAAGTTGAAACAAGTCCGTCAGCAGCAACTTTGTCATTCGGCTCAGGGTCCGCGCACGGTGTTGTTTGCGCGCGCGACGCTATGGGCATCTTCCTGTGGCTGGGCATTGGCGCTGGCTGTCAGTAGGGCGACAAAGGCGCTTGCGCGCTTGTCACTTGTAGTTGCCAAGACCACGGGGCCGACCGTGGAGCTAGGCGTTGGAGGCTTGTCAAGATGCCACGACGCGCGTCCAATGGGTTATGGGGCGTGGCTGGAAAGCCGCTCATGACAGAACATGCAGCACTTGGTTCGGATCCATTTCTACTATATAAAACCCTATATTCTTATCTGTAACCCCTCATTTCAGTACTCTTCTTCATCAAATTAGGGCAGTTCCATTGTTCCTGAACCGAAAGGAAAATTTTGAAGAGGAAAAGAATTTGTCTTCGTTTTAGTTCTTTCAGTATTTGCATGTTCTTTTTGTAATGATATTTGGATTAAAATTAAGAATTTCACCGTACTAATATAAACATATTGTTTCTTTTTTATTCGATTTTTGCCTATTCCATATAAAAATCTCTCAAACATTCTTTGATTTTGAGTTCTTGGATTATTTTCCCTGTACAGTTTCAAATTTTATCCGTCAATCCAATGTAGGCACACTTGTTCTTGTCCGTTTATTCATTGTATAGGTATCTGCTATAAAATTTTGAATTTGTTGTATACAGAATCTAACATTGGTGAATTTTGTTATAGAGAATTATGATGTTGTAATGGAGATCAAAGGTGGAAAGAAGAAATCATCTTCCAGTAGTAGCAATAATAATAGTAACCATATTTACTACGAAGCTCCTCTCAGATACAATCATCGAAGACATTCGTCCCACCGATGGCATCAAAAAATTTTGTTCTGCTGCTTACTCCAATTGTTTACGGACTGAAAGAGGAAAAAATTTGAAGAGGAAAATAATTGAAACTGCCCTTATTTGATGAAGAAAAGGACTGAAATGAGGGGCTATGATGGGAATATAGGATTTTTTTTTTACAGTTGGGCAGTCCAAAAAACTGGGGTAAAACTGCATCGGGTAGAAAAGGATTGGAACTGGGTGCCACGTATCCCAATGAAATACTTCCAGCACATTAAAAAAGATCACATAGAATTCCATTAGTTGCAAGGGTAGTTTTGGACCAAAAAGATAATGTTGTATGCAATTTTGGACCAAAAGGTGGACGGATGGTAAACCAATTACCAAACGATAGTGGTATTTTTAGCCGTTTTCCGAAGGAGTAATTATTTTCTTTCCTTATTTAGTAATAGGACCCATTGTATAAGTAATCCTTCTAATAGGATGTAAAAATATACTGAAATACAAAGAAGCCGATTTTCTAGAAGGAAATTCAAACAGAAACTTTTACCATGCATCTTGTCAGTTAGTTATGTGTATAAGTATGTCTAGTCCCATACTGGAGTATGAGTATGTTGTTCAATCTCTTCCAATGGTCACAATGGCCAATGAGTCTCAAACCATCACAACTGGAATATGTCAAGCTTTATGTTCCTGATAGTCCTTTTACTTCATAGTTGTTAGTCGCTAGCAAATCACTTAAATCCTTTTTTTTTATTTCTTGATGACCTTATTTTTATACTGGAACACAGTATGGGGCGGATCATTGGTACTGGGCCTGAATCAAATGGACTTTATTACCTTATCGTTGCTAAATCACATGAACCCACATCATCCCCTCCTTCAACATCTCGTTCTGTTACTGATTTACCAAATGTATTACATAAATTGAGACAACTAAATTTATATTACTTCATAACATAGTACCTGGTTTGCCTCACTTGTCCACTCTTGAGCGTGAGTCATGTAAGCCCGGTAAGCATACTCGCTCGCATTTCCCTCGACATCCTGTTAATCGGGCAGAGTCACCTTCCACTTAAGTCCATAAGATATTTGGGGTCCTAGTCGAGTCAATTCTACCTTGGGATTTCGCTACTTTGTCAGTTTCATTAATGATTTTTCCATGTGCACTTGGATATTCTTGATAAAAATTGATCTGAGTTGTTCTCTATTTTCCAGACCTTACACGCTGAAATCAAATTAACTTGGGGGTTTCTATCCGCACATTCCGTAGTGATAATTCCCAGAGTATTTGTTTTCTCCATTCAGCAGTTTATGAATTCTCATAGGATCATTTATCAAATATCTTGTCCATACATATCTCAACAAGGGTAGCAGAAAGGAATAATAGGCATCTCGTTGAGACAACTTGTATCCTACTCATGCAATCTTATATTCCGTTGCTTTTCTGGCGGATGCAATTGTCACATCATGTTATCTTGCTAATCGTATTCCATCCTCAGCTATCCAGAATCAAGTTCCATTCTCTGTCTTGTTTTCTGACTCACCTTTGTTCTCCCTTCTACCTCGTGTCTCCAAGAGCACATGTTTTGTTCATAAAATTATGCAAGGAAAGATAAGTTAGCCCCGTTACACTTAAATTTCTTGGTTACTCGAGAGCGCAAAAGAATTCACCCGACCTCCAGCATTGCCTCATGTTTGCTGATATTACTTCTTTGATACATAGTCATACTTCGCAGGCTTAGGTGATCACTTAGACATTTCTGAGGTGCTAGCAGCTCCATCTTTTGAAGCTTTAATCACAATATCTCCATGACCTTCCTCCATGGCTCTACCACTTACAGCTCCAGTTCTATCATCTGCAGCTCTAACTCTAGCTCCAGCTCTACCCCCTATAGCTTCTCCTACATCCTCAGCTATAGAAGTCTTACCCATATCAGCTGTTGAGAAATGTAGCATTGCTCTTCCTAGATTCCCAGGCACATGAACACCACTCTTCACTTATCGTCGCCGTCCGCACATAGCATCAGGCCCACTGATTCACGTCCTGCACCTGGCCCTGCTCCTACCGTGGACTTGTCTCCTCCTAGTCCACCAACTGCACTTCAGAAAGGTATATGATCTACACTTATAAATGAAAGTCTAACCAGAATAAAAAGGAATCTTGACAAATATTAGACATAATGCAAGTGTAATAACAACTAATCCATAGTTCCAACTATTAGATCGCCTATAAACGACTTCTTCTGCATTCTGTTTTTACCTAACTCTACACTGATTCTGAAATACATTAGGACTTCTGATACAACTTCCATGTAATTTTTGATTTACGTCTTTGAACATCTCTAATCAACATTCACAAAATTGCTGGTCTGACCGTCTCAGAACTTTTCTATCACAAAGGACGTCAAGACATTTTCTTGGCATAAAGTTTATACTTTTTTTGAAGAATCTCCAAGCAACAAACAAGATCTCTCTCTCCAAGTAAAATAAAAGGATAAAAATAGTCAAAACAATAGCTTATAACTAACTGAAAGATCCAAATATATGGTTCGCAAAGCTATAATCAGATTGAATTTTCTAAGGAGGTAGTTTCCCTTGCGCATTAGTGCCATTTTCACATATATTAAAATGACCTTCTCCACTTCAACACCTCTTCAATAAATATAATTTAACTCTGATAAATTCTCAAAATATTATGCACAGAGAGAATTCATATAGCCTACTTCACTAATAGAGGCGTGTTGATCGACATTGGAAATTACAAAGCCACTGCAGTATCATTACGTGCAAAGAGAAGCTCTCTGTAGGGAAAGAGGAAAAAAGAAGGAAAAGAAACTCACAGATTGATACATTTATCTGATACATTTATCGGTTGCGCCATCAGTGGCAATCAATATTAGCCAATGCAACAATCTGAAAAATAAATAACCTGAAGTTTACTTAACTTTAACGTGGAAAAAATGAATATCAAGGTTTAGTTGATTGATTTGATCTCATGATTGTTTCAAAAACTTCAATAGCCAAAGAAACGGACAAGTCAGAAAACTCAAAAAATCCAAGTCAAACAAAGACAAATAAACAGCATAAACTCTCTTTTCAACAACCGTGAGAGGTTGGGAACAATGAAAGTTGTTGGTCAGCGGTAAACAATGAAGGTCGTCGCTTTAGTCAGTGGCAGCAAAGGTGACTTTCAATATGGTCATGAGGTCCTCAACCTTTGTTTCTACCTGTGTTTTAATGAATTTACATGTCTATGTGGAGGAGTTAATTCCTCAAATGGTAATTCAAGTTTTAGAATTGACTTAGTGAAGTAACATTTGAATTGTTTTTGGACAAAAAAGTTATGAAACTATGCCTATATCTCCTACAAAATAAAATAGACCAGAAACTCCTTTTCTCTCACAGGAAAATTACAATTGGCATCCATGTCATCTCAATTGCTATTTTTAAACATAAGACTCATTAACGCTTTTTATTATAAGACCCATTTGACCTATTTCAAAATGGATCTTTCAAAAATCAAATAATGTCCGTGTAACTAGAGCAAACTGGAGATGCATCTAACACGATTTTCATATGGAAAATCAACACCATCTTCTCTCATTTTGTCTTACACATTAAGAGGTTCACATCCGAAGTGAACAATTATTGTGAATCTCTGCACATTTCTGAAATAGTACAAGGAATTCTTGCACTGCTCTTCCGAGATGAACATCCCAATTATTGTCGCTTCTGTTCTGAGCTATGGAGGAGTCTTTATCCAAATAGGAATAGAATGTGTATTGTGTATAGTTATAAATAGGACTATTGTAACACACTTAATAGAAGATATAAATAATATATTTTTTTTCTCCCGTGCCTTCTCACATGATATCATAGCATTAGTGAGAAACTTATCGTTGTGTGTCATTTCAGCGACTTCCAGGAAACCTCATCGTTATGCAATTTTTTAACTTAAGAGGTTGTCCGCAACAAAATCACTTTTTGTTGGTGTTTTGAAAATACCAACACCACCACAAGACTCCTTAGGCTTAAGCGGCCAAATCCAGTCAACCTCACCGGATTACACCGAGGCATTAGTGAGACTGAAGGACATCACTAGGAACTCATAATGGCCATATCTACTCTGGACAGTAGTCTTCGGAACATCCGAATCCCGAATCTTCAACTGATGGTACCCCGATCTTAAATCGATCTTAGAGAACACCCTGGCACCTTGCAACTAGTCAAAAAATTATCAATCCGCGGTAACGGGTACTTGTTCTTGATGGTAACTTTGTTCAACTGGCGGTAAGCAATGCACATCCGCATAGTCCCATCTTTCTTCTTCACAAATAACACTGGTGAACCCCAAGGCAACACATTCGACCTGACGAACCCCTTTGCCAGCAACTCCTCAAGTTGTTCCTTCAACTCCTTCAACTCTTTTGGATCCATATGGTACGGTGGGATAGATATAGGCCGGGTACCTGGAGCCAAATCAATGCAGAAATCGATATCACGATCTAGTGGCATGGGTAGAAGATCAGAAGGAAATACATCAGAGAACTCACTAACTACGGGCACTGAATCAATTGTTGGAGTCTCTGCAATAGTATCTCGAATATAAGCTAGATAAGCCAAGCAACCCTTCTGGACCATGTATTGAGCCTTCATAAAGGAGATAACCCGACTAGATTTACTAACAGACAAACCCTTCCACTCCAATCTAGGCAACTCTGGTATCGCCAAGGTTACAGTCTTGGCATGAAAATCAAGAATGGCGTGATATGAAAATAACTAGTCCATGCCCAGGATGACCTCAATTTCGGTCATATCAAGCAGCAGAAGATTAGCTCTAATCTCATAACCATAGAATGTAACAACACAAGACCGATAAACCCGATCCACAACCACAGAATCGCCTACCGGGGAGAACATATAAACAAGAGTATCCAAGGACTCACGAGGAATATCCAGGAAACGAGCAAACAGAGATGACACATATGAATAGGTGGACCCTTGATCAAATAATATCGAATCATCCCTACCAAAAACAGAAATAATACCTATGATCACGGCATTTGAGGCCATTGTATCTAGTCTGGCCGGGAAAGCATAGAATCTAGCTGGAATGCCACCTGACTGGCCTCCACCTGCCTGACCTCCACCTCAAGGACGACCCTTACCCACCTGCCCTCCACCTCTAGACGGTCGGACGACTAGTGCTATAATCATAGGCTGAGAACCCTGCTACACTGACTTGCCCCGAATCTTGGGCAGAACCTCCGCACTTGGATGAAATCCCCGCACTCGAAACAACGTCTCGATACTAAGGACTGTTGTCCTGAAGTCTGACCCTGATGGCCTGAATACCCACTGGAGTAACCTTGAATAGCTGGTGGGTGGTAGGAACTTCCTGGCATGGCACTGAAATAAGGTCAAACTGGAGCACCCCGAGGAGACGGTAATGCTGGATATGTGGGCCTACTAGGCTGACCTATCCCAAACTGACCTCTGCCGCAAGATGGAGAACCACTGAACCCTCCAGAATAACGAAATTGCTTGTCCCGTGACATATCCTCTTGGATCCACTGACTATAACCATCAATCCTCTGAGTTATCTCCACAATAGCTAATAAGAAATCCCATTCTCAACCTCTCAGGCCATAATGGCCTACTAGTCTGCCATAGAAAAAAAGGCTGCCACCATATAAGAGCCTTGCCCTCTAGTTGGAAAGTAGTAAAATCCAACCCGTAGGTCTCTAATATCCTCATGTTGTGCAGTATGTCCCTGCACTAATCAATGAAGTCCTAGGAATCCTCATGTCGCGCACCTCCGAAGACAGGAGGGTGTAGCCTAGTCCATCTGTCCAATAGATTCTCGGCTCGCCGACCACAGCTGGTCTGGGCTCAGGTACGGTTGCTGGCACTGGCAGGGCTCTGCCTATGGGTAGTGTGCCCGAGGTCCAATATACAGTAGCTGCATGCCTAGGAACCTGAGCAGTAGCGTTCTGTGCTCCCCCTCCCGCCTAAGATGTGGCTAGGTCTGTTGGAAATAAACCAGCCTGAGTTATAGTGTCCATGTACCATAGCATACGGCCCATGACCTCCTAGAAGCCCGGTGCCGAAATCTACAGGGCTTGGCTCTGTTGCAGGCACCTCGCCCTGCTCCTTAATAATAGGATCTTCTACTAGATCCGCTAGTGGCATGGCTGGAGCAACTCTGGGACACCCTCGTCCTCTACCTCGGGCTGGAGACCTCCTTTGGCCTCCGCCCGAGCCTCTAGCAACAGGGGAAACAAGCTCCTCCCGAGTCTGGAACATCAACTGTGCGCATTCTCACCATTTGTGAGAGAATAAGAGAAGACTTAGTATAACATCAACTACATGATAGGAGATGAAGAAAGAGTAGTTTCCTAACACCCTATGGCCTCTCGAAGATAAGTGCGGACGTCTCCATACTGATCCGCACGACTTTATTGGGCATGTTCATAACTTGTGAGACCTACGTGAACCTAGTGGTCTGATACCATGTTGTCACGAACCAATTTTCTCCTATAGGCCGTGATTGCGCCCAACACTACCGCTAGGCAAGCCAACTGTAAAGTAACCACATGATTGTTTTTTTTAATTATTTTTGAAATAGCTAATTTTTTTTAATTTGTGCATAACTAGGAAGTAAACATTTAATGAGATGAGAGATAAATAATTTTAAGAGCAAATGAGATAAGTAAAACAACCCAAAATTCATCATGTGTCTACTAGCTAATTTTCAAGACCTGGTGTCACAAGTATATGAGTTACTAGTAGAATATACAAAAATACTACACTACTGTCTGAAGGGAAATAGGCAAAAAATAAAAACAAAAGAAAGACTTCGGATGCTGCAGAATGGGCTCAGAAGGCAGCTCACTGCAAAGTCTCGTGGAATCAAGGATGCGCGCCAGACTGATAACCAGATACACTGCCTCAAATCATGCACGATTAATGCACAAGTGTAGCGTGAGTACATAAACAACATGTACCCAATAAGTATCTCACCTAAACTCAAAGAAGTAGTGACGAGGGGTCGACTTCGACACTTACTATGAGCTAACAATAAAATATTGAAATTATAAACAACTGAAAGCTCAATAACAGGAAATAAATGAATAATTTCTTTCACAAATAGTAAATCCCAAATTAATGCCCATCATTTATCAAATTAATCTCTCAAGCCAATGAAAAAATATCAATTATAATTGGGCTCCAAGAATTATTACGCACGAATTATGCCGAGGTCGTACGGCCCGATCCAACATACAAATATATAAATTGTGCACTTGCCGAGGGTCGAACGGCATGAACCATAGATGCATCTATTATATTACCGAGGTGTTCGGCTCGCTCCACAAGAAGAGAAAATACTTTATAAACAACCGATTCAAAGATTATTAAGAGGCTACTATTCAAAGAAACACCAATTCTCATTAGCTGTCAAGTAACCCGTCCAAAACTCAAGTAAATGAAAATTGACCTTTTACAATTTCTTTATCAAGCTTCAATATGTTTTAAACAATTAAATTAGCATGTACAATGCAAACATCACAATAAAACATGATTTGGGTCCTAGAATATCTGGACATAATCATACTTAGTAGCTACGTACAGGCTCTCGTCACCTCGTGCGTACGTAGCCCCCACAAATAGAAGCACATATTAAGTCAATTCACCTATGGGGTTAATTCCCTCTTACAAGGTTAGAAAAGAGATTTACCTCATCTTAAAGCTTACTTTCCGGTCTGTAATTATGCTTTAAACCCTCAACTCGGTGCCAAATGACTCGAAACTAGTCAAATATTATATAAAATAGTCCATACATGTTCAAAAGTTCATATCCTAACTATTAAAGTGTTCCCAACCCTAATTGAAGAATTCCTAAATTCACCCCTAGGCCCACGTGTCCGGATTGCGGAAATGTTTGAAGAAACTTGTTACCCATAACCTCATGAACTCAAGTATATGATTTTCACTAAATTCCATAACTATTTTCGTGGTAAAATTACATTTTTATCAAAACCCTAGGTTTTCCTCAAAAATTCCATAAATCCTACCATTTTCCATGTTAAATCTACTTATAATTCGTGTATTTAGCTAAAGAACTCATATGGATCACTAGCCTCTTGATGTTGATGGAACCCCTCCAAAAAATGCTCTCAAAATCATCTAAGACCAAGTGGAAAATGATGAAAATAATGTTAAGTCCCACAATAAAAGCTGTTGCACAGGTCGCAGGTGTCGCAATTGCGACACATTGTTCGCAAATACGAAGGTCGCAATTGCAAAAAAATCCAAATGCTAAGCCGAGCCCCCACTGTCAAGGTCGTATTTGCGATCACAACATCGCAAATGCGAAGGGAGGTTGATCGCAAAAGCGAATGGAAATCTCGCAAATGCGAGTCCTACCTTGGCCAGGCTTCTTCGCAATTGCGAAGTCTGTTTCATAAGTGCGAGGTTCGCTAATGCGAACAAAATCTCGCATTGCGATACTTGAGACACCAGCAAAAAAACCCAAAAAATTGAAGTCTCCCCATCCATCCGAACGTGTCAGAAACTCACCCGAGCCCTCGGTGCTTCGCACCAAATATCCACACAACTCTAACAACATCATACGAACTTACTCACTCGATCGAAATCTCAGAATAACATTTAAAAGCACGAATTGGATGCCAAAATGCATGAATCAAATCATGAAAACTCAGAACTTCTAAAAACACATCCACACGTCCGACTCCTATCAAATCACGTCCGATTGACCTCAAATTTTGCACACAAGCCCTAAATGACATTATGGACCTACTCCAGCTTCCGAAATCAGAATCCGAATCTGACATCAAAAAGTCCACTATCGGTCAAACTTCCCAAAAACCTTCAAATTTCCAACTTTCACCAAATGACCCTGAAACGACCTATGGACCTCCAAATCCACATCCAGACATGCTCCTAAGTCTAGAATCACCATACAGAGCTATTCTCAGGCTCAAAATCCCAAACAGACGTCTATAACGTAAAAATCCACTTCAACCTAAACTTATGAGATTCACCAAAATGCCAACTTTCAATATTGGGCTTCAAAACGTTCCTGGGTCATCCAAAACCCGATTTGAACATACGCCCAAGTTCCAAATCATTATACGAACCTATTGAAATCGTCAAATCCCGATTCTGAGGTTGTTTACTCAAAATGTTGACCGAAGTCAAACTTAGCCTTTTAAGGCCAGCCTACGGAACCAAGTGTTCCGATTTCAACTCGAACCCTTACAAAATCTCGAACTAACCATCCCCGCAAGTCATAAAGCAGTAAAGCACATACGAGGAGTCTTAGGTAGGGGAACGAGGTTCTAGAAAGCAAAACGACTGGTCGAGTCGTTACATTTCCTTATAGTTATTTATTCTTTACTTAATATTGTTATGTGATGTTTTATTAGCTTACCAACTTAATGCCTTCCTCTTTTTTTTCTTAGTATCTTGCTTATTACCATTTGAAGGAAAATGTTTTCTTATAAATTCTTATTAGTTTTTATGGTAATGTTTTACCTATAATAATATCATTTCTTATTTTAGATGTAATTTCAAATTAGTCTAAAATATTAATACATAGTTCTTTATTTATTTATTTCAAATCTTTGAGTTATCTTATAATTATTTTTATTTTATGTGTAGTTAAATTTCTTTCACTTTGAGTTTTCTAGTCACACATAACTTAGTATAATCAATACAAGCTATAGGAAACGATTTCATACGATAAAGCTATGATCTTTAATCAAATCAAAAAGTCAACCGTGGGCCCGTACCTCGGAACCCCACAAAATTCACAAATTTCAGACACCCATTTGATTATGAGTCCAACTATACCAAAATCATCTAACTCCACATCAACTCGACCTTAAGACCTCCATCTTTTTCATTTTTGAAAAGTTTCCAAAAAATACCCTAGTTCTTCACTTTAATTCACTAATTAGATGCTAAAAACAAGGACGAAATCATGAAATAATAACAAATCCAAGTCAAAAATAATTACTCCCGTACAAATCTTGAAAATCCACTCCAAAATCGCCCAAAATCAAGCTCTACAACTCAAAATATGAAAAAAATACTCTAACCCTCTATTTTGGTTTTTAACTATTTGCCTAGGTATGATCGGAAAGAACAACAATCACTGCCCTCTAAAATGGCCTATGCGAACGCGAAGACACAGTCGTGAACGCGATGCTTACCCGACCTGACTCTTCGCGAACACGTAGACACCTACAAGATCATTTAGGGTTAAAGCCTGATGCTCCAGCTGATCACTCCTCTAAGCGAACACGTGAACCTCCCCGCGTCCGTGATGACCCAAGACTCACAAATCTACGCAAATGCGAGCTTACTAACGCGAACGTGTAACATAAATTCCCAGCTACTAACAACAACTCTTTGCGATCGTGTCCCTTTCTTCACGATTGCGAAGAGGAAACTAGATACCAAAAAATTAGCAGTCCAACAAAGTCCAAAATAAAGCCGAACTTCATCCGAATCACACCCGAGGCTCCTGGCACCCCACCTGAAATACCACAAATCTTAAAACACAACATGAACTTAGTCATAGATTTAAATCATGTCTAACATTATTGAAATTACGAATCACACCTCAATTCAAGCCTATCGAAACTAATGAACTTCCAACTTCTGAAACTAATTCCGAATCATATGAAATCAACTCCGATTGATCTCAAAATTTGTACACAAGTCATATATGACAACGGACCTAGTCCAACTTCCAGAACCAAAATCTAAACCGAATATCAATAAAGTTAACTCTCTGTCAAACTTCTCAACCTTCCAAACCTTCAACTTTCCAACATTCGCTAATTCAAGTCAAAACAACCTACGGACCTTCAAATCCAAATACAAACATACGCCTAAGTCCAAAATCACCATAAGAAGCTGTTGGAACCATTAAAACTCCATTATATGATACAAAATCAAACATCGGTCAACTCTTTTAACTTAAGCCTTCAACCTTGGGGCTAAGTGTCCCAATTTACTTGGATACCTCCTCGGAACCAATCCAACCACCCGACAAGTCACATAACCACGATTAGGCATAAATGGAGCGATAAATAGGGGAGTGGGGCTACAATGCATGAAACAACCGGTCGGATCATTACATCAAGTTGAACGTCTTCCGAGATTTTGTCACTGCCCAAATTCCCAACCAAGGGGCCATGATGGCTCCTACAACTCCTGATAGGCAAGCAAACACTTAATAATAATAATAAAAGACGCAAGACTCACATATAACCGCATAATATCATAAATAAGAGTAAAAGCTCTGTAAGACATAACGATTCTAAAACCAAAACAACGGTCATAAGCACCTCCCAAGACTGGTGTCACCGAGTACATGAGCTTCTAAATATACAAAATATAACATAAAAAATGAAGTATAATAATATCTGATATAATTAAACAGTGGCAAATGATAAGAAAAGTGACTCCCGAGTTTGCAAACGGGTATGCGCCACTACCTTGAATCTCCCAGAAGTCTAAGCTAGTCACCCCTCTGAATATCACTAGGACCCACGCTTGAATCTATACAAGAAATGTAGAAGTATAATATGAGTAAAACTGAGTTGAATTCTTAGTAAGTATCGAGCCTAACCTCGACGAGGTAGAGATGAAGCTATAAAAAGATACTTATAAATCTGGGCAAGTAATAAGCAGAAAATAATAGTAATAGAGAGACGAATAAAAGTATAAGAATTGATGGTTGGCTATAATTGTATATATTTTGTGCATTACTTACCTTACATTTTGGCCCTTTAATACTAAATTGTATTATATTTGTGCTGAAACGAGTTTATTTTATGTACACGTAATACTTTGGAGAAGAAATTAGGAGCAAAGTAAATATTTAAAGTGCATTTCATGCACTAAAATAATGGACTCATGATTATCCAATGATTGTAGACATAACGATGAAATGATGATTACAACAATTAAAAAAGAAGACAAAAAAAAGAGAACTTGCAAAAGAAAATCCAAAAGAACAGATGACAAGAAACAGAAAGCTAAGAAGGTAGAAGTTTGGCAGCAATCAATTAAGGTGCGGCGCGTGATTACTCCCTCGCGTTTGAGCTCGCGACGCGTAGCTTAGCGCGAGGTGCTTCGCGTGTTACACGTTGAGACACGTAGTGTTCGGGATTTGAAGTCACTTTGCCTCCTTTTTTATTTTGGACTTGGTTATTTCATTTAGGCCTTTTTCTATATCTATAAGTAGTCCTTAAACACACATTTTTGTACAACTTTTGATCAAGGGAGAGCACAAAGCCACCATAGAGGCCAGGTTTCATTTTTTCTTCCACCAAACTTAATAGTTTTTATGTTTCTTTATATACTTTGTTGTTTGGCTACCATTTCTATGTGGAGCTAAACTTCACGTTCTAGGGTTGTGGTGCTTTCATGACTATTGCTATTTGGATTGATTTTGATTTTTCTATTTATCGTATTGGTTTATTTATTCAATCATGCGCTTAATTATTTGATTTTTTGATCACCAATTAAATACTATATACGAATCTAGAGTTGAACTCGAAAATGGGAATTCTAGGTTGTATATTGGATTAAGTAGAGCAAGTTCTTGAACCAGGACATCGGGAAATAGATTTACGGTTAGGACAGGCATATGCTAATTGCCTTTCTTGATTATTATACGGGAATTACAAAAGCATTCTTGTTGATTCTAACTCTATAGATATATACGTGATAGTAGGCTACAATCACGTGTTTTAGTCATAGTTTGCACTCCAATTACTGCATTTTACTTGTGTTCGAGCTTAAATATTAGAGTATTGCACTTATTACGTGTTTTATGCCGTATAGGAAGTGATTTCGAGTTTAAAAGATATTTGGGATCTAAATTAACTAGTTGGAGCTTTGAAGTCTAAGCAAAGGCCAAAGCGATTAAACCGGGATCGCGTTTAGGGTTCGGGAGCCGAGTTTAGATATCCAAAAAAGACAAAATGGAAAAACTAAGAAAAAATTGCACAGCCACGCTGCATGGGGTGGCGCGGAGTAGAAAGTTACCACTGTCTGTCTGATTTTTCTCTCTGAACTTCTCCACAAGCGCCCCATATGGGCGGCGCAAGGCGCGAGGCGCCTGTGTATTTTCTTAGAGTATTTGTCCAGTTTTAGCTAGGAAAAGTTAATTTCGCCTGGGCCCATTTCCACGTGGTATAAATACACCAAAAAGAAATTTTTGAAAGGACTTTTGACCTTGGAAGTTTTGAAAGAGCATTGGAGTCTACAAGACATGGGATTCCATCATCTTTCCATCAATTCAATACGAGAGTTTGGATAGTAAAGTTAGATTGATGTTTTCTTATTCTTTAATTATAATAGTGATGCTTTCCATGTTTATGGAGTAATTTATCTAAGGATTTGAAGGATATGGTGTTTTGATGAAGATTTGTTAATTTTAACTCCAATTCGTGCTTACGTTTATGGAGTTTTTAATTGTTCCAACTTTATTCATCAGTTTATTTAATCGAAAGAGAGATATCTTGGTTATTATATTTGCATTATTTTGTTGACTTAATTCATTGATTCTCTTAAATAATCAAAAGAGCTTGTTGAAAATTGTTGATTAAATTAAGTTAGAAGAATGTTCAAGAGATGTTTTCCTAGAGACCAATCAATTAACGTATGCTTGCATACTTCATAATGCTTATATTAGTTCACCTCGTAGAGTTAATATTTAATCCAGAGAAGAATATTGACTACACGTTTGAACTAATCATTGAGTGAATTCATGAGAATCATTAGAACATTAGAGTGAATTAAACTAGAGCTAAATCCCAGTTAGCCATCTTGTACCTATCCTGTCAAACCCTTATTCCTCACATTGATAAATAACCAACTCTGCAAATCTCTAACTCCTTGCTGTAAATTTTCAATTGCTTTATTTTAGTAATTAAATTTAGTTCATAATCATTACAAATCAAGCTTTGATCAACCTGAATAGCGCTAGGTGTTACATGAGCATTATTTTGATTCAATCCCTGTGGATACAATAATTAAACTATACTATCTATGACTAGCGAGCATCAATTTTGTGTTGTGTTTTGCGCTAGTCAAATTTTGGTGTCGTTGCCAGGGTTTGGTAATCAATAGTGTTCAAATTAGTTTTTGTTGCTAATTCAGGAATTTATTTTATTTTATTTTTATTTTTTATTCTTCACGGGTTTCCTCTTCCGTGTGCAGGAAACAGATTGACATCTCTGGTGTATGACTCGATCTTCTTTGAAGGAATTGATTCCATACAATCCAGAGGTAGAAAAGAGTCTATGATAGTTGAGGAAAGAGAAAGAACTCATTAGAGAGTTCTTAGGGCAACCTTCAACCCAAGAACACATGACTAATAACGGTGAAGATGAGGCAATTATAGTTGCAAGAGAGGCAACACGACAGAGGGAAGAACTTGTGAGGATAGCAGCTGAGGTAGCCCCTAGAGCTGCTGAGGAGATTGTTGAAGATGATAGCGGTTGAAGATTCAATCTAAATCGACCCTTGATTAAAGACCAGTTCAAGAATGTGGAACCTAAGCCTGGTAGAGCATTGGATGATTTATGCCAGACCAATCCACAATTAGGGACTGTGTAGTGTTAGACCTCCTCCAGTAGCAACAAATAATTTTTGAGTTGAGGCAAGGCTTGCTTCAAACTATTCAAAACAACTGTGTCATTAGATGGAAGGTGAATGAGGATCCTAACACTCACTTGATGGATTTTGAGGAAATCATGAACATCTTCCATTACAATGGAGTGTCAAAAGATGTAGTATACCTAAGGGCATTACCCATTTTCAGCAAAGGATGAAAAGAAGCACTTGCTTCATAGCTTACCAATGGGGTCGATTAGAACATGTGATGATATGACTGGATAGTGTCTTGACAAAACTTCTTAGCTACAAAAACAATGAAATTTAGAAGGGAAATTCACAACTTCTGCTAGACCGACACTGAAATAGTTTTTTCAGGCTTGGGAGAGATTGAACTAGATAATGAGGAAGTGTCAGTATAACGGTATTCAGTTGTGGATGCAACTCTAGGACTTTTTGGATGGACTGGCACCTCCCTCATGAAGAACTCTGAACACTGCAGTTGGAGGTCCTTTAATGAAGAAGATTCCTACGGAGATTGTGGCAATACTTGATGAGCTCTCTAAAGATGCTAACCAGTGGTTTGCTGAGAGTAATGATAGAAGAAAATCAGTTAAGGTTCATCAAGTATATTCTAACACAGCAGTGCAAGCCGAACTAGAATCCATGGACAACAAGATAAGAAAGCTGACCTTAGCCAAGGTCCAGAGCCAACCATCACTAGTTTGTGGTTTCTGTGGAATGGGTCATCCAACGCATGAGTGTCAGGCCATTGCTGCATATGAAGTGGTAAATGCTGTTGGAAGTTTTGATAGAGGCAACTAACAGAGTAGTAATAATTTCAATCCTATAGGACAGAGGCACCTAAGATTTTCTTGGAATTCACCAAGTGGTAGCCTGAACTCATGACAGCGAAATAACTCTAGACCCCAGGGACAAGGAGCTCCAGGTTTCAATATCAACAAAGGTAGCAATATCAGCCTCCACAATCTAATTAGTCTAGCATGGAAGATCTAATGAAGGCCTTTATTATCAAGACAGATGATAGGCTTGACGCCCACGGTGCAGCTATCAAAGAACTGGGCATATTTTTTTGAAACCTAGAAAGACAGGTTGGGCAACTAGCTACTCTGTTATCTGAGAGGGTCCCGAAAATGCTTCCTGCTAATACAGAAAGAAATTCAAAAGAGAAAATAAATGCAGTGTCTTTGAGGAGTGGGCACGGATTAGAGGATCCCATAACAAAGCAAAAGGATAAGCCGATTGAAAGACAGGTGGAGATTGTGGAAGAGTAGAAAAATGATGACATTCAAAAAGGTGCAGTGATGGTAGAGGATGATCTCAAGAAGAAGGGGAAGATTAGAGCTCAGAGAAAGAAGAAAATTGATAATTTAAATAGCTCTACCTTTCATAGAGGTGCTTTCTCAAATGCCAGTTTGTGCTAAATTCATGAAGGAGATATTGTCCAAGAAGGGGAAAGTGGAAGAGACACCGGTTGACAAGCTGAAAGAGCATTGTAGTGCCATTTTGCCAATAAGCTCCCTAAAAAATATGGAGATCCTGAGAGCTTTACTAGGGATGGGCATATATCGGGTATAACCGATAGCCCGAACCGATAAAATGCTATTGAGTTATCGATATCGGATTATTGGGTAAATAGTTCGATAGCAGTTTAATGTTATTTGACTATTGAGTTATCAGTTATGGTCTCGGTTTGCCAATTTTACTAACGGTTTAACCAATAGCCCAATAAGCTTTAAAAAATTTATAATTTACCTACTAAGTCTATAAAGCCACCTTACGACTTCATCCTTTCATTCTCTCAATTCTCTCGACTGTTACTCTTCATCTTCAGACCTTAATCCTTAGACTAAGTTTTAAACTTTTCTGAATTTCTCATCTTAATTTTTTAGTTAAGCTTTTAGTTTTAAACTTTAAAGAATTAGTTGTTTAGATTTTTAGTTTTTTCTATTTATTTCTTTTGTTGTACTGATTCTTTAGTATTTACAAGATTAGGATTTTATTATTTTACTGTGAATTATGCCCGCTGCTGAGATAGTTGGTAAGATTACATTGTTGAATGTCTTATTCCTTACTCCTACAATGTATAACTTTGAAAATTGAGATTTTCAAATGCAAAGAAAGTTTTCTTTTCTAAAAGTGAAATTTAATCCCTCTTATTTTTAAGAGCAAAAATCCAGTTCCTTTCTCTCAACAATATGATCATGATTTCTATTAAAAGTACATGAAATTTTTGGATATTTTTTATTCTTATTGGGTAAACCGATAACCGAATGATAAGGATCGATAACCGACAAATCGATACCCGATAACCGATATCTTATTG
Organism: Nicotiana obtusifolia; assembly: GCA_002018475.1. NCBI lineage: Eukaryota > Viridiplantae > Streptophyta > Magnoliopsida > Solanales > Solanaceae > Nicotiana > Nicotiana obtusifolia. The sequence goes on from MCJB01051004.1 coordinate 25,838, forward strand.
GTTCGGTTATTGTTTTAGCATATTTTTAAATCGATAACTGATATACCGAACTGATAACATTCATAAATGAATTGAACCGACTGATGCCCACCCCTAAGCTTTATTATACCTTGCTCTTTAGGAAGTAAAAAATTGAAAAATCTTTGTGTGATTCAGGTGCTTCTATTAACCTTATGTCGTTGCCTATTCTTAGGAAATTAGAGGGTGAGATTGAAGAGATCAGGTCAATACCTATGTCTTTGTAGCTGGCGGATTAGACCACAATCATACTTGAAGGAGTAGTGGAAGACGTGTTAGTTCGGGTAGACAAACTTGTGTTCCCCCTGGACTTCATTGTGTTGAGCATGGAGGAAAATAGGGAGGTCCCTCTGGTTCTAGGAAGACCATTCTTGTATAAGAGCAGAGCAATTCTAGATATTAATGAAAGGCATCTCATGCTTAGGGTGGGGGATGAAAGGCTGATCTTCAAGATGGAAGGAGAAAGGGGGACCCTGAAAGAGCAACTTCGAAAGAGTGAAGCTCATAAGTGTGAGGTGTACCCAAAGAAGGCAGAAATAAAGCTCTCAGAATGGATGTGCTGGGTAGAGCGTGCAAAGGAGATCCCGACTCCAAATCAAACCCTGACCAGATGAATCAGGGAAGTTTCCTTTACCTCTAGCTTTTTATTTTTGTGTCATGGGGACATGCCATAATTTAAAGTTTAGGGAATGTGTATATGTATATGTGTATTTGGAATAATATCATTTCGGCCATTTGGTATCTTTGGTGCGTCCGATAGCTGATACAATAGGGGCAACATCAACGTTGAAGTTGTATTTCGAAAACCTCGGTGCTTCTTTAGGCCCGATGGGCCTTCGAAGCTGTTTTTTCTCATGATTCCCTGGTTGCTCAAACCTCGGTCACTTCTCCTTTCGCTTCTCATAGATTTCTACCTAGTCCCATTAACTTTTTGGTTTCCATTATATGACTGACACCTATCCCTGTTTGATCTCGATTCACGATCGATATCTCTCTTGACTATATCGATGGTTTTGATGGGATATACGGACCCGGAAGGGGCCCCAACCTGACCATCTTTGAACCTAATTTTCGATTGATATCAGTTATGGACATCGGCCCAAGTGACGGCTAGACATTCCACCAGGTTCTGTATCAACTGTTCTGACCCAATGAGCTTAGTCTGAACGGCCCAATCACCAGCGATCCGTGGTAGGTCCATCCGTTCCATTTGAAACCGGGACTAAAATTCTTTGAACATCTCCTTATCCTTCTGTTTAACTTTCAATAGGTTTGACTTCCTAGTCTCGACCTTGATGGCTCCAGCGTGTGCTTTCAAAAAAGAATCTCCAAGAATAACAAATGAGTCAAAGGAATTAGTAGTTAAATTATGATACCAAATCATATCTTCCTTTGACAGGATCTCCCCAAACTTCTTCAACAGGACAGACTCGATCTCATCGTCCTCCAAGTCATAACCTTTGATGGCACATGTGTAAGAGGTGACGTGCTCATTTGGATCGGTCGTTCCATTATACTTAGGAATCTCGGGCATGCGTTATTTCTTTGGGATTGGCTTTGAAGCCACGCTCGAAGGAAAGGGTTTTTGCACGAACTTCTTGGAATCTAGGACTTTCAATATTGGTGGTGCTCCTGGGATTTGGTCTACCCTGGAATTGTAGGTTTCCATCTTTTTACCATTGGCTTTGATTTTCTTCTCCCTTGATTCTACTCGTTTTGTGAGTTCCTCGAGCATTTTTATGTATAATCCACACGCCTAGCACCTTAACCTTTTCCGCCAACCTCTTGTTTTTCTTGTTATCTTCTTCAATAAAACTAATTAGCACATAGATAAGATTAACAAAAGCAGTCATAACATAATCTAACTATTTATAACAATTTCAAGCCACAACAAACTATACACATATAGCCTCAACACAGCCCACAAAAGAAAGATAATGATTCCTTATCCCGTGCCAATTACTATCTTGTAGATTTTCACTCATACAACTCAACCAACACATGATTAACCTTAATAACAGCCAAGAACATAATTTACTTACCTTATGAAGTAGATAAAACTTGAAATCCCCAGTTGGTTTAGTTCCCAACAACCCTCAATCACACTACAACACTATGGGAGTTGTATTCTTTTCTTGAATCAACTTTTGTGTTCAAGTTGGTGTGTAAACACTTGTATTTTGCCTTGAAACATTAATATATATTGATGAGGGACTGATTCGTACCTTAATCAAAAAGAAAAACATGAAACGTGATTTCAGTTTACTTTGAAAAATCCTCCAAAATAACCAAAAGATAAAGAACTACGATCTAGCTAGCACCATAGGATTTCTAGCATTGGATTCATGTTTTTATCTTTGTTTTCATTCTAGAATCATGGAGACTTCTTTGAGAGTGTTTTCAACGAGTATATGACCTGGTTTTTATCGAAAAAATGAACCCAAATGAGCCTTTCCCTGATCTTTAAATGTTGGAGAATCACCACCGCCTGAGTGGGTCCCATTGGGGCTGCCTATGCATTCTCGCAAAAATGTGAATATCCCTCTATTCCGATGTCATATTGTGTACGGTTGAAATGGATCTCACCTAGGACATGGCAAGTTAGGCTTGGAACATGACAACCAAAGACTGAAGATCGACTCCGAGTCCACCGAGCTAGAACCCGGGGTCAGAATGCTTGCCTTCAAGAACATTGAGTCCGTAATCCTGGAGTCGACCTTAGCGCTGATTGAGCTCAATGAAAAATTGTTATCATAACCAACATAAGACCGAAATATCCATGACCGGTCAGATATTACGGCGGGAATCTCGGCACGTATAAGGAACCGACAATCAACAAATCAAGAGATTTTTTACCTTTTATAGAATTGTACCTAAAGTAGGACTCCTCTACTATATAAAGAAGGGTATGATAATTCATTAAAGATATTGTAAGACGCATCCCAAAGAAATACATAATTAGTCTCTTAATCTTCTTATCCTAGTATCTTGTATTAATCAAAATACATTTAGCTCGAGGGTGGTCAACCTTCTAAGACTGAAACTGTTCAATTTATGTGGTTTGCATTTGCTTTATCATTATTTATTTCAATTGCAATCTGATTTATTATTTTGTGTCAAGTTAATCCACGTATCCTTAAAATCACTTACAAATTCAATTGTTATGCGATTTTGAAGGTAAATGGTTTGGCACCCATCGTGGGGCTAAGGATAATAGTGGTTATTTGATACAAATCTCCATAACACACATTACTTCACACTTGTTCTTTGAAGTGTCTCTAATTTCAGGTTAAAACTCAAAATGTCAAACTCTCAATTAGCACCCCTACATGTTAACAACGAGTTTGTTCATCATGGTGAAAATAACAACATAGCGTTCGGTGACAAAACCGCCGATTGATCCCGTCGGAATTCCGATTGCAGACCCAACTAACGCTAATTCACATGTGGCTATCGACACAAACCTGCCTACCGACCCCGAGAATAGAATCTGCAGTGGATCCCAATCGGCGGCTCAAAATACACAAAATGTATGTGGAGACAGGATCAGTTTAAAGATGATTTTTGAAATGTCGTAGGCTCAACAAGCGGCGAAAGTTCAACTACAGAACCAAAGCTGCGCACCGAGTAGAATTGAACCCGATCCACCCGAGGAAGTCATCCGCAGGGATGAATCGGTCGGAAAGAGGTCGAAAGAACACGAATCACGGACTAGTCCTTTTCTTTTGGTAGGAGTAGTGAAGTCTTGTGCTAGGTGTTAAAGGGAGATGACTTCTCTTGATTTTGTTGTGCCTTAAGAGTAGTGAGTGCCTGATTTGTGACGCCTACACTCAATCATTGACTCCTAAATAAGTACCTTAAATTATGTTATTATAACGTTGTTTAACTGCTTTTACTAGTGTGATGACTCACTTTATTTTCCCGAGCTATTTCATTATTTATATTGTGTGAAATTAAGTCGAGTTAAATGTACTCGAAATGATTGAAAGAATATGAGACAAATGGTCTCATTTAAGAAAGTCTAAGTCGCTAAAGTCAACCATGGAATTGACTTTTGAGTTAGAAGGCTCGGATTTGAAATCCGACGACTCGACTAGCTTCGGGAGAGAATATATGACTTAGACAAGTGACCGGAAAATATTTGATAGACCTCGAACAACACTAGATTTGAATCGAGGAAGTTCGAATTTCCGATTGATAGGTCGAATTTTGATCCGGAACTCGGAATGAAATTCCGAAAGTTGCTGTAGGTTCCTTATGTAATTTTGGACTTGCGTGCAAATTTTCAGACCATTCGGACACCGTTTGGTCGGGTTCGGATCGAAGGATCGAATTGAGGATCCTTGAAGTTCATAGGATTGGTTTCAATGCGAATCTAATAAATCGATGTTCGTTTTAGTGTTCCAATGATTGGAACAAGTTTGAATGAGGTTATAGAACATGTGTGCATGTTCGGATGAAGTTCCGAGGGTCTCGGGTGAATTTTGGATCATTAACGGGACTTAGTTTGTCGCTTCATGAAGCGACAAACGTTGCGCTTCTGGTGTAATTGAAATTAGAATTAGTAAATGAACTCCAAATTCAGTTTTGTTTGAAGCATTAGATTCGTATCGAAATTTCGGAGCCGTAGCAAAAAGAATCGTCCAAATCGGACTCCCGTACGAGAAAGTTATGCCTATTTTCGTAACGAGGAAGAAGTCTAACGAAATGTCAGATTCGCGAATCGCGAATCTGACCGCGAAACAGCTATGCGAACCGCGAATTTGACCTGGAGGTCGCGAACACGGGCAGAAACTTGGGTTTCCTTTTTGCTGACTTCGCGATGGATTCGCTGTCCGCGAATGGCTTTCGCGAACCGCGAAATTTCACTGAGGGGTCGCGAATTTGTTGTTCTTCAGCATTTTTGGCCCAATTTTTCGGCTATTATAAAAGGAAAGCTAGGGTTCATTTGGGCATAGC
>MCJB01051005.1:0-10261 GCA_002018475.1 Nicotiana obtusifolia
CGTCGGATATCGATCCTGGTATCGATCATATAGTTCCGACCTCGGCTTCGGATATCGATCCTGGTATCGATCATATAGTTCCGACCTCGGCGTCGGATATCGATCCTAGTATCGATCGTATAGTTCCGATCTTGGCGTCGGATACGTGATCCCGATTGACGGAAGGTGGCCGGTGCCGAGGTTTGATCTCGATTTTTCCTTTCATGAGGAAATCCGATTTTGCCATACACACACACACACACACACACATATATATATATATATATATATATTATATATATATATGAGATTAAAGTTTTTTTACAAAATATATACAAATTCGGTCAAAATCCACAATACTACAATTTATCTACGACTTTAATACACAATTTTTGTATAGAATCCGGTCAAAAACTACAATTGATATACAATTATATAAGATGTAGATATTTTGCATACCATTTCTACACTCGACATACAAAATATATACAATTTATTTATGTCTTCTTTTTCGAGTTTCAATCTGAAATTTCAACCAAAACCACCTCGAATCTTTACTAAATTATCTCAAAATTGAGATATAAACTCCAAAGCATATTCTCAATCATTCCAACAATACCCAATCCAAACAAAAAATAATTTTGCAAATTTCGATTTTCAAATTCGAGCTTCTAAGCTTTTTAATGGATTAACATCATTTCCAATTCGATCTACTCGCTTCTGATTAATACTCTTTTGTTTATTGATTCCTGAAAGCTAAAAAATTTTACAATCTGCCCTCATTCAAAAGTGATAATTCGTTCATTGCTTAACATAGAAAAGACAAAAAAAATAAAAAGAAAGAGAAAACATAATAGGATTACTTGATACCAAATCTCTTTATTCTCGTAAAGGTATGGCTAAAGTTGAGGAGAAAGAGGCCAAACATTCTTCTATTAATTTATAATTTTAGTTTTTGGAGTGGAAGAGAGAGAGAAATATGAAAGATTAGAGTCTGATATATTATTTTGTATAAAATTGAAAATTTATATATGAACTTGTAATTAAGTTAAAGGCTCAACAGTGAGAATAAATAAGTTTCAAAATTAATACAGATAAGTAAAAATTTGTGAAAAGAAGGACATCTACGAGCCACCTACAACTTAAAGGATCTTTGCACCAAACCAACTGATTGTATTAACTCAAACTAATTGGAATTATAAAGCAAATGCTAATGATAGTAAGGACAGTGCAACAGAAATCTAAGAAGCAATAGATTGAGAAAATGGAGTTAATGCATAACAACTCACGAATTTCAGTAATCACAACCTTCATTCAATCTTCTTAGTTCCAAATACTTGGTCCTCCGTTAACACCTCTAAATAAAAGCACTACTCAAACTAAGTAAGAATAGACAACTCTCTTTCAATACAGCTATTGATTATATTGAAAATTATACTGGAATTACAAAGCAAATACTAAGCCCCTGTTTGGCCATAGATTTTGCCAATTTTTTTTTCAAAAATTTTTTGACAAAACTTGTTTGTTTATACATTTTATCCATATTTTGACAGATTTTGAAAATAAAATTTCTAAATCCTAAACCCAGCTCTACACTTGTTTTTGGCTCAAAATATTACCTTTAAATTTTTTAACAATTTCAAAAATTACCCCAAATTATTGTATTTTATAAAAAACGCACTATCTATTATGACCCAACAATCTACCAGCTAAGTATTATCATTTTTTTATGAACTGATGGATCTTGTAATATTATAGTAGCTAGTAATTATATTAGCAACAATTAATATCAAAATATCAGGTTAATTTAGAATAGTGTGTTATATAGGCAATATGATAGGTAATCAGAAAAAGTGAGAACTAGATAGAAAAGGGAATGAGATGCAGATTCAGAAGACAAGTGAGAAGCAGGACTTGAGCCGAAGCTGCAGTATAATTCTATAATCCCTTATTTCTAACCCCTACTCCTTTTTAACCACTTGTTAATTGCGCTTGAATTCTAAATAAAACTCTCCAATATTTTACTTAGCTCAATAATTTTAATTGACCCAGTCCTAGCTCATAGGCCCTTACCAAGTCAATTTGGTTCACAACAATCTTCCACAAATTAAAAGGCAGAATCTTTTCGAAGAATTGAGGTAAATATCTCTTGATAGTTGTCAAATTGAGCATCAGTCAAATTAGAATTCTTAAAGTGTATGCTTAAGTACATATAGACGTTAAAATGAGAGTCCACATGCTTAATTTCCCCATACAAGGTATTTTTTCTCGTGTTTTGAAAAGTTTCTCTATATTGCATAAATGTTTTTGCATATATGTGTTTGTGTAAGTTTTTCAAATAGTTTTCTCGATAAAAAAACCAATTTTAATAAATTTTTAGGGCGTTTATTTAAAAGAAAAATTCAGCTACACACAAAATGCTAACAAATCTATAAAAACTAAAGTTATTCTGGTAGGCTTTTCTTTTGAACAATTTTTCTTTCCAAAGATTTTTTTGTTCCAGGATTTGTCCAAATTGCTCCTTAAATAACTTTGGGCCATATGTTCACATTCTGAAAACTATAAGAAGACTCAATTCGGAGTTTAGCAAACTTGTAAGAATTTCAAGCATATACAATCTAGAGCTGCAATTGCAGTGTGCTTAGGAGATGGATCGATCAAAACAAGGAGATTCTGCTCATGGCTTAGAAGCTTCACTCATTCAATTCATTAACCTTCATCATTCTTCCTCTCTCAAGCTCCATGATTCCACCGGTCAGTCACACAATCACACAAATCGGTTGCAATTTTTTTAATTATTTTTGGGGCATTTTTTGATTATGGTTATTTTGGATTTTTTCTCAATTGGGTAATTGAAAGTTCGGATTTTATGAATTGGGTTATGGTTTTCTTGAATTTTTGGTACAGAGAAGGCGAAGAAGGATGCAATTCGAAGTGCGAGACGTGTTTCAGAGCTGTTGGTGGACTCAGTTAATGGAGAAGTGCAAGAGTCTTTTGTAATGCAAAAGAGAATTGAAATGGAAATTCGAGCTTTGGCTGCAACTATTTTGCAATTTGGGAAGCAAACTGATCAGTGGCTTGCTGCTTCACACTCTATCAATACTGCAATTAAGGTCGGTCCATATTTGTTTTTATTTATTTATTTATGTAGCTTTGTTTCCAGTTGCATTTTTGTTTCATTTTATTTGAGTCTATATTATTCAAGATTAAATATTTATGCCCTACCAAAGACAACAAGTGCTAGGTGATCTGTTCTCATGTGTCTTAAATTGTACTTGTGTTGGGAGGTAGCAAGTTTTCCATGAAATAGTCTAAGGTGCACGCAAGCTAGTTGGATCATTATCGAAAAAAGAATAAAGAGAGATTGAATAATTCTGATGAAATGTAGCTTCTAAGTCCTATTACACAGCCAAAATAAATGTCGCCTTGTTTTAGTAGAACTAGTATGTTCACTTATAAATATAGAACTGTTTGAGGCTTGAGCATAGAGTTCTTTTTGGACTATTATTTAGGAAGAGTAACACAGCCTAAAAAGAAAGGACAACCCGAAGAGAAGCCTATAATTTTGATGTCATACATGCTGATCTTTTGGGGATGCAATTCAAATTTTTTGTCCATCCCACTATTTCAACTTTACGAAGGAAATCAAAATCAAATAACACCTCAATGAATGATTCGCTTTTTATAGTCTTAATTTCCAATAGCATTTTTCTTTCACTTTACTTGTCTTTATGTTTTCAAGATTGAATTTTGTACGCCCTAGCAGAGACAACAAAGTGCTAGGTGATTTCTTGGCATCTTTCTTAAGCTGTGGTAGGTAGAGTTACCGTTACTTGCGCTGGTAGGAGTTAGCTAGTGCTCGGTGACGGTGAGCAAGACATCACACATTATCGAAAAAGAAAAGATTGAATATTTCTGATGAATTCCCAGCCAAAGTAAATGTCACCTTGTTTTAGTAGAACTAGTTTGTTCACTTGTAATTATAGAATATAGAACTGTTCGAGGCTTGAGCATAGTAGTTCTTTTGGACTACTTTTTGAGAAGAGTAAAGTAACCAAAATTGAAAAAGGAAAAATGGGAAATCTGAATAGAAGCCTATGATTTTGTGGTTATACATGCTGGTCCATTCCACTGGTATAACTTCAAGATGGAAATTAGACTCTAATAAAACCTCAATGATTCACTCGTGTTCTATTTTGGTTGACTTGGCATAGCTTTATCAATCTTAGTCTTCACTTATTGAGAAGTTCACAATCCTTGCACATGTTCATATATTACAGAAATTTAATTATGTACTACTAGAAGCATATATCTTTTCATTGCTCTTCGATCAGCTTAAATGTCATTTCCATAGTTGTTAGAAACCCCAATTTAACTCCGACAATTTCCTGTCATGATCCAGACTGCCCAAGTAATCCAGATCCTGTTGAGAATACTTATTTATCTTTTTACTCCAAAGAGTCCTAAGCCCCTAAGGCCTAAGCAGGGAAGTAGGATCTAGTGCCCTTTTTTTATATGCAATAACTTTTTATCAAATCCCCCCAGCCAATACCATTGTATTTCCTTTTTCTATTTAGATTCTATCAAACTTGGAGAGTGTGTAAACTAAGACACTTCTCATCTTCGGACTATCTAGATCAATTAAATGCGTGCATGGCTGAAATGGTAAAAAAACAAATCAACCACACTTTTCTGGACATTTTCTTTACGAGCTGGAATTCAACCCCCTTGTAAGATTATGATCCGTTTATAATCTGAAATACCTGGCAATTAGACTTTCCATTAATTGAGTTTTGGTGAGTTATAGCAAATGAGGTGCTTCTACACAGTGGAAACTGGAAAGCGTGTGAATCTTTTATACTGACGCAGTGTGTGATGTTATGATCCAAACTAGTAGAGACAGTTGATATTAATCATATATACATTGTTGATGTCGGTAACTTCAGTATTATTTTTTTGGGCACAGGAAATTGGAGATTTTGAGAATTGGATGAAGACTATGGAGTTTGATTGTAAAAGTATTAATGCTGCAATCTGCAATATTCACCAGGAATGACATTTGGACCTGAGTTATAAGAGGCCTGTGATTTTACTCTTTGGCACTTCTGTACAAAATATTCTTTTTACAGCAATGATATCAGATGGTGTTGATTTCTGGACAATGACTTGCATATGGCAACATGATTATAATCCTTTTGGCCACCCAAAATGTTCCATTAGATAGTGAGATCAGATTACAGTAAAGAGGAAGGAGCGCTGGAAATCAAACTTTGCATGTAAGCGCGAGAACTTTACCAATATCACTATACTCGAGCCATATACCAACTGAACCACATTTTCATAAACGAGGAGCTCAGCAAGTTCTTTTGATCCCCAAAATCCCAAATGATAGAAGGGATAATAGCCTAACAATCTATCGCTCTACATATACTAGAAACTATACACAACCATACTTAAAACAACACACCTTCTAATATACCAGTTTAAGAATAAAGAGATGATCAAAACTACAAAACTACAAAATACAATTGAACAAGAATTGACATGAAAAAACTTATACAGACGATTGTACATATACAATGCCAAGATCACAATATCGTACACAACCAACTCTAGACATTCCCACCAAAACCGCAAAACATGTCAAATAATAAAAAATGAATCCCTAACATCCTAGTACGACACAATAAAAGGTAGGATCATGGACATGAACTCATCATAGGTCAGTTTTGCCGAGCCGGTATAACGTGTGTCTCTCTCCTTGAACTTTTCAGTCAAGCCCTGAAAATGCAAAAACAGAAGGATTCAGAGATAGTAACATGAAGGCAAACAAAATAGTACTTATTGGTGACAAACCTAAAAAGAATTCCATGTGATGTGTGCAAATATTATATTGAAGTTGAATTCCATCGCAATACATTTCTTTTTAGAGACAATATATCAGAAAAGGCACGCTATATCTATTACCATCTGGATGATCTTCTATTTTTCTGATATGTGTGACCATTTTAACTTATATTTAAGTCCTCAATGCACAACCTATTCCCCAGGATCCCCATGATAAACAGGCAGACATATTCTGACTGACTTGATAAATGTGCATTTACCTTCATAAACCTGTCAAATGTCTATGCTCTGGGGCAGTACATAATTCACATCAATGTTAAGGGCAAAAGGAGAAAGGGAGGAGTTTCACTCTTCTTGGGCGAGGAATTAGCCTTTCGAGATCGATTTAATATAATTTTTGAAACAAAAAAGAATTTACTTGTGCGGTTACATTGGGTATGTTGTTGTAAAAAAGAATATACACAAGACATAGAATAAAAATCAATAATATAACATAAAATTCAAAGAAAATCTGAAAGATTAATAAAGTTTATTCCATACATAATGCACAATACGTTGTTCCTACTGTATCCAAATAGTGCACAACACATTGTTCCTATTGTTCTAATAAGAAAATCAATTTACTTCTAATACACAATTCCAAGCTACAACCTATTGTTCCTACTCCATAGCACCTTTCACACCATTATTTTAATTATCAGCCACATAAGCATACCCCCGACCCTAGAGCCTAGGGTCTGTCTCAAGGACAAAATGCAATGGCAATCACCTTAGGATACTTATAAATCATCACCTTCTTTGGCCTATTAACCACCAAATCGCATAGCCTATAATAACCAACTCCTTCCTCTAAGCAACCATCTGTCATCACTCGGTGTCCAGCAAATTCTAGTGCTAGTTTCTTGATAACCCAACATCTTGATCGCCATCACTCACTATCAGCGAACCAAATCATACTGAGCTACAAGACCACCGCTACTAGCCCAAAAGCCATTAATTTACTTCTAATAAACCATGACATGCCACACCTTTTTGTTCCTACTATATAGCACTTTCTACCATTACCATTCACTTATGCTGGCCTGCATCGAGGATCAAGCTTCCATCTGATAACATAAGGCCTGGTCTATAATTGACTGCTGTAACAAGTAATCCTGAACTTACTTTTTTCAGAAAATGCAAGGTAATGTAACTTGTCAGATTTGTTGTCAAATTTATTTTGTAAGGTAGCTGAAATAAAAGGAGAACCATTTCTTGAATGTCCTCATAGATTCCTATTTTTTCTATTGTTTCTCTTTTGTTTTTTTCGAAGGAGAGCTTTGGCGTAACGGGTAAAGTTGCTGCCATGTGACCAGGAGATTATGGGTTCGAGTTGTGGAAACAGCCTCTTGCATAAATGTAGGTAGGGTAAAACTGCGCACAATAGACCCTTTGTGGTCCAGCTCTTCCCCGGACCTCGCACATAGCTGGAGCTTAGGGCATTGGGCTGCCTTTTTTTTTTCTCTCTTGTTTTTTCCTTTCTTTTTTTCCTTTTTCTTCCTTTTTCTCCTTTTCCAAAACACGAATTCACCATGATTCATTTTTCCAAAAGTGGATTTGAGAAGTTTCAGTAATAAGAAGACTAATGATTGCAAAATGGAGAAGCTAAGGTGAGGTGGGTAGACAAAGGAACAAGGTGAAAATCTTGACAAGCATTTGAATTGATAAAGTGAATTTTCGACTTTATAGCGGATCTTAAGCAGTAACAGTATCACGTAAGTTGTTAAGGATTGGTAGCCATGGCAGAAGATAAGGTTATACTAGTGAATTCCCATTCATAGATTCCTTCCTCCACCAGCAAGGTGGAAACGTCTGAAAGAATATTGAGAAGCTTTACATAACTGAAGAGGGTTACTTAACAGAAGAGAAGATTTACGGGTGGACATATGATTGGACAAAATTCAATACCGCAGCTTCATCAACTTGCCTCTTAGATGGACAACTCCAAACTATTTTTAGAAGTTCCATTAACCACCCTCCTAGTGAAATACCATACTGCAAAATCCTCTTCTATGCTAGTTGATATGCACGTTATTATTTACATTTACATATTATATAGACGTTACACACTTTTTCATTCTGTGATCACCCTCCTAGAATTTATGTTCCACCTTTCTCTACTTGAAATGAAAAGAGTTCTAGGCAGTTGATGCTTTTAGAAAAGGTGTACCATAATCCTCTATCCATGATGTTTAAATCTCTCCATCGATTCGACAAGTAGAACTTTGGTTATTTTTTAACTTTCCTGAAATGTACTCATACTCGATTGTCGAACCCCCCGTAAGTACTTATCTCCACTCCATCCCCAAGAGGCTTAAAGTTATGTGCCTTCCTGTAATGCCTTGCACCCCAAACAAGTCTGAAATCGTATATGCAACATGCCTAGAACTGAAACCATGAAGCGGAATGTGATTCATGAAATGGGGCACGGTTCGGAGAAAAACCAGCAAAAACAATGCTGGTGCCATACAGGAGCATTCACGTGAAGCAACAATATAAGGCACTGCGCCACGGTAAAAGAAATGCTAGCTAATGCAACACAGTTACAAAGATTTACCATACACCGTTAGTCTGAAGGCTGAAAGGCAGATAAGGGCCACTGCTTCATGGACAAGGAGTAAAATTAACATGCAAAAGAGGCAGAATCCGATCCTCAAAAGTTAGAGACGCTGAGGATAGATGTATAGCCCAGGATATACAGTTAAAATCTTATTTTGGGCTTTTCTCATATTTTAACCGTGTAGCTATAAAAGCTCGAAACTAAATCACATTATATCCCTTTCAGATGTAAGCAGCCAAGAGAATATTGGAGAGCAGAATTTGAGTTGACCCAATGTTGACCAAGGATTTTCAAGTCACGGGTAAAGATTGAACTCCTAAAATTTGATTTCTTTTTTTAGGAAATTAAGCGACGGGTATTCTTCAATTCAGTAAATTAGGGTTAAAATTTTAAGCAAGGTTAAACACGATTATCAACCCCAATGATGGGAACAAGTTAATTCCTCATGCTTTTCACTAGATAACGCAAGGAAGTGATTGGATTGACTAAGTGAAGTAAATACCAGTAACTATTCGAGCTTAGAGATGAGTAGAAACCTATCTTTAATTGATTACTCATTACTAGCATGATTTCTCCTAAAGCATGTATGTTTGGACAGAATGATAAGATCTCAGATTTTAAGTATGTTTTATGTATATGCTTTCCAACCTGCATGTGCAAGGACAACTTGATGCTTGTGTTGGCATATTTTAAGTTTCGGCTAACAAATTGAGTAGCTAGATTGATATTTTATACTATATCAAATTGAGTAGCTAGATTAAGTAGCTAGATTGATATTTGATATTGCATCATGTGTTTATTTCGGTTCATGTGTTTACTTATAACCTTTTCAAATATGTTCTTGACGTTTTGGGACACATTATACTTCCTTATATGTTGTTTACATGCCTGAAGTGAATTTGTGTTTCTCGAGGAAGCTCTAACAGTGCGAAGTTGGTCTCACTTTCTGCAAAGGGGCAATTTCAAAGAACAGTACACAGAGGGCGGTAGCAATTTTAGTGTATGCAACTCATATAGTAGCTTAACATTCATCCTTATAAAAAAAAACAGTAGCTTAAGATTCCGACGTTCTAGCACCCCTTAGCTAATGAGGGTAATGTCAGACCAATGACTAACATGAGGAAAGAAATATATAAAAGCCAGGCAGATGTATTACAGAAATTGAGATATCAAGTAGGAAAGTATTTATAGAAAGAGATCAGTTAATTTACCTTCACAATCATCCCACATCTGCATCATTAAAACATAAAGTTTAGAACATAGCCAACTTGAGAACCTATCTATTCGATGAAAAGGGTTGTTGCAGTATGAGGCTTACTCGACAAAACTATCAAAACAAAGCTCAGGCCTCCGACCGCTTCCATCAGTATATCTGGAGATCAAAACTTCAAGAACAGACGGTGGCACCATGAATCCAAGACTGTAGAGAGCATCCCTTAGCTCTGTTGCATCAATTTTCCCACTTCGATCTCTATCAAATCTCTCAAATATGGCCTACAAACAAGAGGATCAATGTCATAGGCATTAATTAAAATTTGCAAAGCAGTAAAGATGATTTTGGAAACAAAATACAGAAGGCAGTGGTAGGGTGAGAGTGAGGCACAATGGTATATCAGCCACTATGTTAACCTCAATATTTCCCTCCATAATTTTTTTTAATTGTTAGTATTGCGCTCCATAATTATTTTGGATCCAAAATGTTTACCAATCACTTTCTATACTGCATTAGCTTCTCTTCCTAGTGATCCATAGTCGCCGAAAACCTAGAAAATTTCCCCAGGACATAGAGGGCTGCATATAAGTTATTTAGTATCATCCTCACCCCCCCCCCCCCCC
>MCJB01051005.1:10281-30814 GCA_002018475.1 Nicotiana obtusifolia
AAAAAAAAAAAAAAAAAACCCTCTCACCCCTCCATCATCTACAGCCTGCTGCTCCTCATGTCAACCTCCATTTCTGATATCTAATTTATTTAGTATCATTCTCTTCCTGATAGAGGTTTTAATACTCTAATTTCTTGACTGTCAATACTTAAGTAAAGAACTAAAGTAGAAAGCATTTGAACTGCGTACCCTCCATTGACCAAGACAACTCCATAGTGCAGCAAATTCCTTCGGTCCTGTTCAGCAATACGTTGCAAAGCTCAATTAAATAAGATATAGCAAAAATAATATTTGGAGCAACAAAAGTAGACAGCAATGTCATATAGCTAACCCCACAATTTCTTTTAGAAGCAAACCACAATACAACCATATATTCTACTCATTAATTCTTATCAAACAAGAAAATCACCATTGTCAATTTGAACTACATTGATAGAAAGGAAAATTTATATACGAAGTGATTAGACTAATAGCTAAAAGTGAAGATCTAAATTTTAAAAAAAATTGAACTACCTCTTGCAAAGCCGTTTGGAGAAGTTTTTGTATATTTTCAAAAAGAAATATGTTTGTGCAGCTGTAGTTTTTTAAAGATTTCTGACTGCTTAGTGGGCAGAAAAAGAACTTTTCTCTGAAAGAAAACCCTCCAACCATTTCTTCAGCCAACTGATTGTTTTTTGGGAAAAATTAATGTGCAAAAACTTCTTTAAAAGAAAAACAACTCCCTCTACTCCAATTTGTTGGCACTATTTCCCTATGCGTCCATTCCAAAATATTGATACAATTTCTACTGGAAACATCCAACTTCAAAATCCTCATTTTAAAGTCAATGAGAAGCTTTTATAGCCACACTAATGTTATGGCATGTTTAAGAACACACGTTCCAAAAATCTTACAATCATACAAATATTACGACATATAGAAGACCACAAGTTTTAAAAGTCCTATTTTGTTCTTAAACTTAGTGTTGAATCAAACTATACCGAACAAATTGGAAAGGAGGGGTAATCCAAACGCATATTTGGAGAAGTTTCGCAAGATACATAGCTAAATATATCTGCATAAAGAACCCCACAACAAAAAGCATGGCAAAAAGGGCAATTTTTTATAAAAAAGATGACCAAATAAAAAACCAAGTAGGGAAAAAAAAATTACCAATGCGTGGGAACTGGTCAGACGGATTTTTGAAGAGAAAAATGAGCAAACGAATAGTCCTAAGACTAAACCTTTGGTAACCCGAAGAAAGAGCCTCTTGTAACTCCTTCTCTTCAACAAACCCACTTTGGTCCCTGTCCACCATCTGGAAGCTCTGAATAACTTGTGGGTCAGTCCCTGGTGGAAAAGCAGCAGCATAATTCGGAGTAGGCTGCTGGTAATTATACCCATAAGAAGAAGTAGTAGGCCCATATCCATAACCACTACTCTGTGGCTGTGGCTGTGGCTGTTGAGACTGAGGGTAATTTGAGTAATTTCCCGAAGAATAAGAAGGAGGAGGAGGAGGATGATACGGATGGGCAACTGGGGGCTCATTCGGGTCGGAGAGAGGTGGTGCTGAAGGAGAATAAGTTGCTCTGTTGCCGCCGTAAGATGACATTGTTGTTCGATTGTGAAATGGATTTTTCCTGAGTAACGTCAGAATAATGGAGGTTTAAATTGAAAAAGAAGGGTTTTTAATGTTGTAGTTGTGGATTTGAACAGCGGATAGAGTAAAAGCGTGTGTCGTGTGCGTGTCGCTGCTGTCTTGACAACTTGACACGGTCAGTCAATGTTTGGGTTTTAATTACGACACAAATTACATGCCTTAGCCAAGCGCACTTCCATTTCACTTTTGATTTCTAGCACTTTATATTACAATATAACTATGATAATGTAACCCCACAAGTCAGGTTTGAAAGGTTAGTGTGTACGCAGACCTTATCAAAAACGGATATAGCCTTTAAGCTAAGGGTTCAAATGAACCCAAAACTTACGACACGTAATATAAAAGTTATATATATAATTCTTCTAAATCTCAATAAATATTAGATCTGAACCATAAATTTTATGGCCTAACAAAATACAATGTTGTAAAAATTGAAGCTATTAAATTTAAATCATGAATCCACCTTTAGACCTTACCCCTAATTTGTGAAGGTAGAGTTTATTTCTAATAGATCATCGGCTCAAAAAAAAGCATAATCACAGTAATATTAAAAAAAAAATAGTAGTGGAGAAGCAGTGTAACAACATTAAGATAATAAGGTAGCCGAGGCAAAAGAAACAATCGGTGCTAATAGAAATCTAAGAATAAGAAAATACGAGAAAAATACTAGTACTACTGGTATGAGAAAGAAATACACTCGACTACCTACTAACTTTCTACCCTAATGCTCGACTTCCACACCCTCTTATAAAGGGTCATATAAGCGACAAGTTGATGATGTGTCAAGTAATGCCTAATCACCTCTTCTCAATACTTCTTCTGCCTACTTCTACCTCTCCTTAGACCTACCATTGTCAAAACTCTCACACCTCCTCACTATGGCATAGGTGCATCTCCTCTTCACATGCCCGAACCATCTCAACTAGCTTCTTGCATCTTTTACACCTCAGAGACTACTCCCACCTTATCCCGAATATTTTCATTCCTAATTTTATTTCTCCTAGTATGCCCACACATCTATCTCAGCATCCTCATTTCTGCTACTTTTATCTTCTCGACATGAAAGTTCTTGACTGGCCAACACTCTGCCACATACAACATAGTAGGTCTGATAATCACTCTGTAGAACTTACCTTTAATACTTGGTGACACATTCTTATCACACAAGACACTGGATGCGAGCCTCCATTTCATCTACCCCGCTCCAATACGATGTATGACATCATTGATCATCTCCCCATTATTTTAGATGATCTCTTGAGGATGACTTGTGTATCAAACCTCACTTCCACGCTAGCCTCATGAGTTACGTCACGGAACTTGTAATCCAAGTATTCTATTTTAGTCCTACTCAACCTGAAACCTTTAGGCTCAAGGTTCTGTCTCCAAACCTCCAGCCTACCACTGATACCGCATCGCGTCTCGTCAATCAATACTATGTTATTCGTAAATAACATGCACCAAGGTACCGCCCCTTAAAGTCGTATCAATTCATCCATCATCATCAGGGCAAATAAAATTTGGCTGAGAGCTGATCCCGATGCAACACCATTTTCAACACTTTACATTAGAAAAGTATATATTATAGGCTGGCATTTGTTGAGTAAAAAATTTGACGTGTAAATTTAATTAATATATTGTGTTAATGATATCAGAAGAACATATTGAAATAGTGATTGAATAGTTTTCTAAAGGTTGTTTAAAAATAGAAAAATGTCAAACCTTTTGAATATCTTTTTCTTTAAACGGCAAATTCTATCCTATTATGTACATAAGATGTTCAACTAACTAAAAGTTTTTGTAGCCTCCAGCAACAACACTGGAATTTTGACCCTCCCAAGGGACCTTCTTAACGATTTAGAGAAACAACCGGTGGCGGGTCTAGGTGGAGAGAAAGTTCAATTGAATCCCTTGTAGTAAAAAATTTGTAGTGTAAATAAGGTAAAAATAAGTTTTCCTTAATGTATAAACTATTGATTGCCCTTGATGTAAAGAGAGATTTTAGTACAATGATAAAGGGGTTTCTAAATTGTTTTAGGTCACACGTTCAAATCTTAACTATTAAATAAATTCCTGGATCCGACGCTGGAAACAACTAAAAGGTGATTACAAGTACTAACAGAGCAACAAATATAAAATCAGTCGCGGACTTGCCAGATGTTTATGTCTTTGCAAATCGCAACGATCTCCCAAGGTGCATCTCATTCTCTATACCTCTAACAATGAACTTGCAATCGGTTCAAAGCTTTCCTCATACCAGTGGTTAAAAAATCAACAGCTTCCTCACGAATTGGATAGAGAAACCATGGGCCATGAAGCATGTCACTTTCAGCCACCCATGTACAGTGCTAGTATAATCATTATGTCAATAAAGAGACCAGAAGAGTTAGCAAGATAATTCAAAATACCTTTTTGACCCCATTCCTTTGGGCAGTTATATGCTATCTTCCAAGTTTCATGTGCTGCTATCTTCCAGGTAAGCATCCTTTACATGTATATAGCAGGTTTGAGCAGCTACTCAGGATCAATTCTCGTCCTGTGAAATGATTAACCCTTTCTTGATTTACCTTTTATCCTGATCATCAAGTACTCGCCCAACCTAGCACCAACCTCCACTATTCTCGTTTCAGGTTTTATCTCAGCTCTAATAATTTCCTCCAAAATATTCCCAATTTCAGCATCATCCCATTCGGAGATCCTGGATACCATTTCTCCCCATGTGTCTGTATGAAGGGCTTCGCCGTGGCTCAAAATATCCCCCACTACTCCACAAGCTTCCTCAAGCTTACCTACGTTACAGAAACCTTTCACAATCGCATGAACCATAGAAAAATGTGGAGAGAAGCCTTTTGACATCATTTCCACCATGTAATTCTTCGCCTCATCATACATTCCCTGATCGCTTAGACCCCCAACTAATGTCCGATAAGAGACTAAATTGGGAAGACACCCATTTGATGGCATGTCCTCGAGGACCTTACAGGCATCAGCAGCGCGACCTTCTCGACAGAACCCCAGAATAACTGTATTGTAATGTACAATGTCTGGATTGCAACCCTTTACTTTCATTCTGCAAAGAATCTTGTAAGCCTCCTTAAGTTTCTTCTTCCGACACAAGCTGTTCAATAGAGTGCTATAACTTAAAGCATCAGGAACAAACCCTTTATTCAGCATGTCCTCCAGCAAGTCAACAGCTTTATTCACTTGACTTTTTCGGCACAAACCCTGCATCAGAATCCTATATGACTCTACATTAGGAGCAATGTCCCTCTTAAACATTTGGTTAAACAGTGAGTAGGCAATACTTAAATCATCATTCAAACAGAACGCTCGCATTAGAATGTTGTAAGACGTGGTGTTGGCCAAAACTCCATATTTATGTGCAGATTTGAAGAGATCAAATGCAGGGCGAAGAAAGTTTCGGTGAGAAACGAGTATTTCAAGAATGAGGTTGAGATGTTTAGGAAGGGGCTTCATATTGAATTCCAGGATAGTATAGAAAGTTTTAAGGGATTTGTCAGGTAAGCCAGCATCACCATAGATTTGGATGATGTGTGAGAAAAGAGATGGGGAGACGGAATATTGATGTGACTTAAGGGAAGAGAGGACAGACTGCATGAGAGAGAACTGGTGGGAACGGCCAAGCTTGAGGATGAGAGTGTGGAAACTGGGGTATGAGTGCTGAAAATCGGGTTCTCGAGAGGCTAAATCAAATATTTCTTTAGCAAGGAGTGGATCTGATTGGGAAGCAATAAGCTTCTGGATACGAGCTGGAGAACCAATAGAACGTCCCTGTTTCTTGTTCTGTTTTTGTTCTTCACCTGCTTGACTTTGTTTTCTACCTTGCTCTGGCTGTTGTGTACGATAATGGCATTTAAAATTGCACCACGCAGACAGTAGCTGGACCTTTGACAGCCAAGTAGAAGAGCACATGATCATATACAAGAGATCCTTGGAGCTGAAGTGATGTGAAAGCAATCTCATCTTTCTTGAGACAACAAGCTCTTATTTATTTACTTACTGATAGCCTCGGTAGCCACTTCATTATCTGAAAGTGTTGTCCAGTGGCACTCCAGAAAGTAAACAAGCATTGTGCTAGCAGTATGCAAACAAGACCACCCCGTGAACTGGAGACAACAAAAAGTACACCTTGAGTGCAACAATGAAAAGAGACTAAACGAATAATAGAAAACGACAATGCTCAGTAAAGATGAAGTCAAACACCCACATACAAACAGAGAACATCTAGACTAAGTTTTACAATTCATGCTTGAGCAACCTAAGACGTTAGAAGTATCAAGAAAATCAGCACCCAAAATTTGATTTCTCCGGAGCACCGGTAATTTGGTTACTGGCTTACTACTTTAGCTCGTCTAGGAGAAGGACTTGCTCAAAAAGGCCCCAGCTCAAAGTATCATTGAAGAGATAAGTTTCCCAAACGCAAGGTAAATCTTCCTACAGAAGAGGAGCACAATCTTCCTCTCTGAAACACTTCTTGTGTAGGGATTGATTTTTGCTCTGCATATTCATCAAAGCCAAAACTTTTCCAAGATGACAGTCCGGAATTCACACCTATGAAATTCTCTTGTTAACAACATTCATGTATGCATCTGCATATCTTTTACATTCATATATGATACAGAGATAAGTGAGTTCCTGCAAAATGGAGGAGCGATGAAATAATACTTATGGGTGTAAAGCAGAGGACTCAATGTGGACCTGTACAAACTTAGGAAAGCAGAAATGAGGGATGTGTACAAGGAAATGGGAAAAACAAGAGCTAATTATAATTATTGCTTCCTCCAGTTCTTTCACTCAATTGTTCCTTTACTTAATTCAAAAGTGAAAAGTTACACTTACCTCATTGTTTTTCTTTGTCCAGCTAGTGTAAGTTGAGTTTATAAATGAACCCCTCAAATTTAGTTACTCTTATAAAGAGGGTGGCAAGGATATCGATGCACAAAAATATTAGGAGCCTACTTTTAGAAAAGAGGGTGATAAGAACATCGATACACAAAAAATTAGGAGTATTATCTTCTCAGTCAATCTTTTGAAGGTGATATGAGAGCCACTTTCAACAACTATGCCTCAATCCTAATCTAGTAGGGATTAGCTATACTAGAGAAACCTCAATGGTCAACCTTTTGTTGTTACTGGAAATGATTGTGGTTCAACAAACTCTTACTTTTCTTAATCTTACTAAGGACTGACATACCCATCATTCAAACGTTTAACGAATTGAGCTATAGCATCTTGAAAAGCAAGTAATGATTTTAGTACTCAAACATCAATTGGAGATATGGCTACGCTAGAAACACAAAAAGTTTAAAGCGCAAGCATAGAGTTCAATTTGTATATAACATAAGAGCAGCTAAATAGAATTTCAAACACCCACATACAAATAACCAACGTAAATTTATATGCTATTGGTTATCCATGAGTTTTGAGTAAACTAAAAATGCTGAAAGCCTCACTAACCACAAGAATAAACAAAACCCAAACAAGTATGCCTCAATCCTAAATAAGTTGCGTCCCACTGATCATGTTACTCCATACAAACTCATCTCTGGCCAATATTTGGCTAGTTTTATGTTGGCTACCAGTCTACCGCAACCCTCCGTATTTATCCGGGCTTGAGACCGGCAATGTGCGCAAGCTCACACATAAATAAGGAAGAAATCCCGAAACTCCATTTCTGTTATGTTTCTCATCCCAGTTCAGAGGCATCACCAAATCATCCTAAAAATAGATAAAATTTTCTACAGTAGAAAGGTCAAAACCTTTCTGAGGCAAACATTTTGTCGAACATCTAGCATGCATGTATCAATTAGAATCCGAATGCATTATCAAAGATTACAACTTTCTAAGCTAAGATGTTTATTTTTACTTCATAACCATGATATCTTTTCTCTTTTTTATATATCAGACCAATTAGACATATTTCTTCGCTCTCTGCCTAAGCCTGTGCATACGCATATATTTTAAGCTACAGCCATGAGAAAACTTCACAATAAGAAGGAGAAATGAAGAAATATTACTTACTGGATTGATAATTGTTACTGATAGAGGACTTCAACAGGTCGGATGCAGAAGCCAAAGAGAAGCAGAGCGTCGGAGGCAAGCGGGTCAAGTATAGCAGTAGTAATTTCTACAATTTCAGGTTAGAAAAAAATGAAGATACTCCCAGTTTTTTTTTTTTTTTTTTCCTTCTGAACAAGGGTCAAAAAAAAAATTTCTCTTAAATATATATTGTTAAATTTTCTTAATAATTTGAAGGGGAACAATTTTGCTTTTGAACTATTTGAAATGGGATAATTTTGTCCTCTAATTTCATTTATTTATGCCCAAAATAAAGGATAAAATACAAAATTGATGGATAAGCTAAAACTATTATCTGCTAGGTGAAAAATGTATATAATATATAAATTTTTTGTATATAACACACATATATATAAAATAAATATTTATTTTTTCGGTTATTATTTATGTAAGCAGCAAAAAATATACATTTCTCAAAACAAACTCTTTAGAGTCAGTTTTAGTCCAAATTCGGAATGAGACAAGTTTATCTTTCGGTAACAGATCCTCAATATTATTCCAAAAAAAATTAAAATCAATGTAATAGAGCCTCTAAGCATTTTTCACAAATTATGAATCAAACATTCATACATAACAATTTATTATTCCATTGATAATATTTTTAATTGGCCATAAAACGAAAAAAGACTATTAAACTAGTAATTAAAAACAAGTCATAAAATCTTATACATATTGTACCTTAATTTTTTTACTGTAAATTTTCATATACCTAATTCGGGAACCAAACAAGCATGAACTCATATTCTTGCCAAAATTCTGCAGTGGGACCGAATTACTTCCCCTCTCCTTTCCCCACTATAAAATACTCTCTCCCAAGTATGGCGGGAAAAGAAACCTAAAACCCCCAAGTCATCTTTTCAGTTTTCGCTAAACACAGAGTTGTTTCAATGGCGGAAACAGAGAAGCAGAAAGACAACAAAGACAAGGAGAAAGTAGCACCAGCAGCAGGAGTAGTGCAAATCGAACAAGAGGGTCTGCCCAAAACTATCGTACGCAGGCTTGTGAAGGATAAGCTTTCCCAATTATCCACCGATACTGATATCTCTCTTCTCCGCGACTCTCTCCTTGCCTTCTCCGAAAGCGCCCGCATTTTCATCCATTACCTCTCCGCCACGTAAGCTCTTACTGGGTTTTGCATATACACTTCAATTTATTCCTTTTCTAAAATAAAATTCCACAAATTCCCCGAAAATTATGAAAAGGATAATGATCGGATCGATGTGAAATTAGGTGTTCTCTGAGTTCTTGTGATACGAGATTGTAAATTGACTTGAAGTTGGCTTGTTTTGGGACTTTGGGTGTTTCCTGAAATATTGTGATCAACGATTTAATGGGGTTATGTGTATTGGCTATTCTTTTACTGGTTGATAGTTAAATTTTTTTGGTGATTAGTAGGATGAACCCTAAAAATTGGAAATCAATAAATATAAAGTGATTGATTGTGGATCTGGAGCAAACAATAATTAATTGATTTGTTCAAGTGGAACATAAAAAGGCATGCTTTGTGTTGGCAGTTGAGAAAATGGAGGAAAAATTGGATTAATATCGGTGGATGTTGAAAGAAGATGGAAAAAGATGTTTTCTTTTTCTCTTTTGTAATATTTCAGTTCAATGAGTGAGCTCATTTGAGATGTTCAATTGCAGTGCTAATGACATATGCAAGGAGTCTAAGAGGCAAACAATAAATGCGGAGGATGTGTTCAAGGCTCTTGAAGAGGTTGAGTTTCCCGAGTTCATTGAGCCTCTTAGAGCTTCTCTCGAGGGTCAGTTTCTTTTCACTGATCTAGAATTCTTTAATGATGTATTTTTCTCATGATTCTGAGCACTTTTCCATCTTAGGCTACAAATCCTTTTATTCACAATTCTTACAATCACATGTCAACTTTGTGGTCAGATTTCTAGATTGTTGTGTCTATTTACTTCTTATATATTACTTTCAGAATTAAGAGAACATGTGCTACAGTAATGAATAGTATATCAATTGGCAAAACAAAGTGTTGATCACAGTTATCTTTTCTCTTATTCTTCTTATTGCTTGAAAGCTTTATCAATATCTTTCTACTAAAACTAAGTTATATTACTGAAATAAATTTGCCAGAAGTGGGCTAATGAAAGATGATTGGCTTCTTCATTTTGCCATGTAAATAGTGCCATCGAGTTAAATATTATTCTCTCTATCCCATTTTATGTGCCACACTTTCCCTTTTGGAATTGTATTCCAAAAAGAATGACACCTTTTTATATTTAGAAACAATTTAACTTTAAACTTCTCATTTTACCCGTAATGAGATGATTTATAGCCATACTAATGTCTATTGCTTGTTTGAGACCACAAGTTTCAAAAGTCTTTCTTTCTTTCTTAAAATCCGTGTCCATTCAAATATCGGACATAAAATGAGATGGAAGGTGTAACTAAAATTGGCAGGTTATGTAGCATGATCAGGTGTATGATTACTTGATAGTTTGTTTAGGTCAGAAGTTAAGCATATTTATACAAGTGACGAGAAAATTATTTGTCCTTCTTTGTTTTCCAAAAACCAAAGCTGCGCTGCAGCCTCATCAGGTTGGAGGATGCCACTTGTTGTGGTCTTCCTGAATAAGATGGGATGTTCTGTGGTTGAAACTATTCAATTTTATTTTAGTAACATGGATAAGCTGGGGTGCCACATACATTAGTTCAAATAGATTAGATCACCTTGCATTATTATGGAGAGTTGGCCTTCTAACTGTATCTGAAACCTCTCTCCCACCCAAATATAGGAGGTAGAAAGAAAGACCAGAGTGTTCATATCTATGCACTTCCTTGTTGCTACTGACACTGCAAAGAATCGTTTAATTTTTACATATACTTGGTTAAAATGAGAAATAAAGGTCAGAAATGATCAACTATACCAATTTCGTTGTGTTAGGGCAAAGAGATTTGAACGCAATGGATAGTTGGTGAGAAGTATGGCCAAATAATGTTAGAGCCATATCAGAGGAGTAGATGTGTGTCAATAAACCAGGTCTAAAGCCAATACAGAAGGTTGCTAATAACTGTTTTTGTCTCCAGATGATGGCTAATTATTGTGAACAGAAATGTGAAACCTTCCATTAAAGGTTTCACATTAGGCTTGTTCAGAGGCACTCTGTTAAAGGTCAACAACAAAAAGAGCTGAAATTAGACAATAAATGCTCATAGTTGTTTCTGTCGGAACATTTTTAAGGTTGGGGATAATTTTGAGAGTTGCCAGACACACTAGCTCTCTTTACCTTGTACAAGTTGAGCATAATATTGCTTATTGATCACCCTGAGTCGCTGATCTTGTTATCGGTCTTAATACCAAGTATATTCAAATTTGCAACTTTACTAGTAGTGGTAGAGCTAAGGGTGAGGAGGAGCGTGTCTATCTCCAAGAACCAGTTTGGGTTTATGTCGGGGCGTTCGACCACAGAAGCTATCCACCTTGTTAGGAGATTGATGGAGCAGTATAGGGAGAGAAAGAAGGACTTGCATACGGTGTTCATCGACTTAGAAAGAACGTACGATAAAGTTCCAAGGGAGGTTTTGTGGAGATGTTTGGAGGCTAGAGGTGTACCTGTTGCCTACATTAGGTTGATTAAGGATATGTTTGATGGAGTAAAGACCCGATTGAGGACGGTTGGTGGTGACTCGGACCATTTTTCGGTTATGATGGGGTTGCATCAAGGGTCGGCATTCAGCCCTTTTTTGTTTGTTTTGGTGATGGACGTACTGGCGCGCCACATTCAAGGGGAAGTGCCGTGGTGCATATTTATATTGTATTGATTGACGAGGCGCGAGATGGTGTGAACGCGCAATTAGAGATATGGAGGCAGACCCTGGAATCTAAAGGTTTCAAATTGAGCAGGACCAAGACAGAATACTTGGAGTGTAAGTTCAGTGGCGAGACTCAAGGAGGGGAAGGGGAGCTGAGGTTGGACTCACAGGTCATCCGTAGGAGAGGAAGTTTTAAGTACCTTGGTCTATTATTCAGAGTGATGGGGAGATTGATGAAGATGTCACACATCGTATTGGGGCGGGATGGATGAAATGGAGACTCGCGTCCGGTGTTTTGTGTGGCAAGAAGGTGCCACCGAAACTTAAGGGTAAGTTTTACAGAGTAGTGGTCAGACTTACGATGTTGTATGTCTGAGTGTTGGCCAGTCAAGATCGCTCATGTCCAGAAGATGAAGGTAGTAGAGATGAGGATGTTGAGATGGATGTACGGGCATACCAGGTTAGATAGGATAAAAAATGAGGTTATTCGCGACAAGGTAGGTGTAGCCCCTATTGAGGACAAGATGCGGGAAGCGCGGCTTAGGTAGTTTGGTCATGTGAGGAGGAGGAGCCCAGATGCCCTGGTGAGGAGGTGTGAGAGGTTGACATTGAAGGGCCTACAGAGAGGTAGAGGTAGGCCAAAGAAGAGGTGGAGAGAGGTGATTAGGCAAGACATGGCGTAGCTTCAGTTGATCGAGGACATGGCCTTAGATAGGAATGTATGAAAGTCGAGGATTAGGGTAGTAGAGTAAGTAATCTAGAGTGTTCATAACAGTAGTATTGGCACGCACTCTCGCTTCCTATTGATAGTAGGTTTTTATGACTATCCGTTATTTTCTTTCATTGTTGATCACTTTACTATCTTGTTGTTTTAATTCTGCTTTTGTATGGCTTTTTGGTACTGTCCCTTCTTGTCTATATTTTCATTAATGTGGTGCTTATGCTTTCTTGAGCCGAGGGTCTATTGGAAACAACTTCTCTATCCTCCACAAGGTAGGGGTAAGGTCTAAGTACACACTACCCTCCCCAAATCTCACGGTGTGGGATAATATTGGGTATATTATTATTGTTGTTGTTGTACTAGTAGTGTATCTTTGTCTCACCTATCCAGGACATGTAGTGAGTATTAGAACCAATTTGTCCCGACTTATTATACCCAAGTACTTAAATATTTTTTTCATATGAATTAGAAGGAAAAAGCTATTTTCCATTTTTTGTCACTATGAAGTACATGTATGTAGATATTCTTCTCATCAGTTCTGCAATTTATATGATATTTCACACAATCAAACCTCTTTTACCCCATTTTTTATGGAATATGTAATCATTACGTCATTGAATCTCCACTTTAAACTATAGTGAATCATCAATATTTGTAATTCTACCTTGTCTGGGATCATCTTTGATTATAATTTGTGTCCTAATTCGAGATTCCTCTTGTGTTAAGCTTCAGACAGTCAGACAAGTATCATTTGCTCGTCATGCGTTTTACATCCTTGAATGGTGAAATTCAGAGAACTCTGTGCAGTCTCGATATATGTGTGATAAGTGATAGATTATTGCTTTAAATGGGCTTAATTATCTGATTACAAGTGAGGCACTATGATATCAAGGAATGTTTACTGTGAATGAACTTAAAGTTATCTTTGCCTTTATGTTTTCTTCTTTCTTTTTGCAGTATTCAGACAAAGGAACTCTAAAAGGAAGTCAGGATCATCGAAATCCACAGAATCTAACAAAAAAGCGAAGCTGAAAGAACCTGTGGAAAATGGGAAGGGCAAGATGAAAGAGCAACCCTCTGACACTGAAAATGAAAATGGACAAGCTGGCGAGCAACCCTCTGATAATGAAAATGAAGAGGGACAAGCTGCCGAGCAACCCTCTGATAATGAAAATGAAGATGGACAAGTTGAAGGCGAGGATAGTGCTGATGAATAAGGAGATTATTGCACTTGCATTCTCTGCTAGGAATGCGAGTAGGAGGTTGTCCTATCTATTAGACATCTTACTCATGCCTTGTTATCCCTCAAACTCTGTAATCTTGGATGCAAAATGAACAAACAGTTAATAGAGTTATGTTGCCGAGCAAAATGAAGATATTTGGGAATTTGTTGGCCTTTCGTCCATCCTCATGTTCAGTGTGTTTCTTTCTGTAATATCGCGCATTTCTCTTTTTTTATTACATTTTTATTTGAGATATTGTCCATTTTTTCTCGAGTTAAGGAATGCCCACATGAGTTCGTCAATGTGTTCAAACACAGGGAAAAGATTTTCATATAGGTAATATTGAGCTTTCCTAAAGTGGCACGTTTAAGCCCATAGTTCATTCTGGTAGTTTGTGAAGATAACAAAAAGCAGCAAAATACATCTTATATTGTATTTGAGATACTATCTCCTCGTTGCCTCAATGCCACCATCGATTTCCTGTTCTGATCCCGTGCTCATTAATCTCGTATTTTATAGACGAGTGATTACTGATTGTGTTTTTCATCTGTAATATTTTCTTTTCATGTTGGAGATACAGAAAGGCAACTACAACTTGCAAAAGTGATAAGTAACGTGGTATAAGAGTCGAGTTTATTTATCTCTATATTTAATAGTTAGATTCAGAGTTGTAGCTTTAAAAATTAGAAATAGCCAGATTTACAATTGATAAGTGAAAAATAGCTACAGTTTCAAAAGTAATTAAATTTTAGCCACTTTTTCAGATAAAAAACACTCTTAAAAATTCGAAAAAAATTTCAGCATAATATGCTGGAGTTTGAATTTTTTACATATGAGAATGTGCTTGAATTTCATAATGTTTTGAAGTTCCAATAGAATATGTTGGAAGTTCATACGCAGGAGCTCCATAATCCAGTATGAAACTTTCCGTGTTTCAGCAAAATGGTGACCATTTTTTAATAACTTCGCAAACGCCGGCTTTTTTTCAATTATCAGTCCGAGAACTAACTATTCCGTGCTCTTTTCACTGCTTCCCAATGCTAGATTCAAAAGCCAAAAAGGGCTTTCAATATTAAGGAAAGAAACAACAACAAACTTAAAAGGGCAGAAAACTCATTTTCCTAACATAACTGACATAACCAGTAACCACCTTAGTAATTAAAGGCGTGATTGCAACTTTGCAAGTAGTTACACAATTTACCAAACCAAGTAAATACTTGATCAATTGTGAATTAATTGTAATTGGAGGATAAATTTACTCTCTAATTCAGAGGGGGGAGGGTCAAGAATTTCTTGTGATTAGGTGCTTAATCAATCCCTGCTACAAAGGACTAGCATGGAGATTTGCTAAAAGAAAGTGGCTTCATAATAGAGGAAGAAAGCCAAATATGCCATAATGAGCAAGGGACCATAGCGCATTACACAGTGCAGTGTGTTAAAAAAATTCTGGGCAGACCTGGACAGGCAAATTACATCAAATTATGACCCTCCGTCTTCCATCAGAACTGGATTAAAAGAATTGTACTTGTAATAATAACTAGTAAAGTCAACATTTACCCTGGAGTGAAAATTTCCCTTTCTGACTCTTGACACAAATGGATCAATCGAAATCAAAAACCACTTCAATAATAAAAAGGATCTTGCAGATACCAACTCAGCCATTGTAAAAGCTACCGAATACATAATGCTTACAGGAAAAAGAAGGAAATATACAAACTAAACTATCAAAGAAAAATAACAAATTAATTACAAAAGGCTCCTCATTGGGTAGTCGGTAACCTGGGATAGGAGGAATAGGAGATGCTCCAGAAATCACTAAGGTGACTAGAGCTTAGGCTACTATATGATACTTCCTGTCAAAATTGGCATATTTGCAGAACAAACAGCTCTACAGATGCGACTAGAGATAGCAAATTCAAAAGAAACTACAACCACTTGAAACACAGGCTCAAATGCAGTAGTTACTGTACTTCAAATAGGTAATGTTCATTTTCCTCTCCTCATTGATAACTGCATGTTACTCCTCCTCAGGCTGGTAATCCGACTCTGAAGCACACATACAGAGAAGCTAACCATGTAGCTGACTAACTAGCTAAGGGTGGAAGCAAATAGAAAGTTCTTAAGAGCTCAAAGCTATATCCCTTTCCCCCACCCTTTGCATCAAAATATGTTGTTAAACGACTCCCTGGGAGCTATACTCCACTTTTAAGCCCCTCTACGTACTCATATCTAGCATTAATATTAATATTTCCTCTTGATCCAAAAAAAAACTTTTTCTATTCTCCAAATAAAATGCTGATAAGAAACTAACAATTGTAAGGAAGATCTCATAAAACTGTTAACAACAGGTAAACGAGAATGGTGTTCAATTTTTGAGCAACAATCATATTATTGTGTACACCTTTTTAACAATAAAACATGTGACTAAAACACTATAACAGCTTTGTCCTTTAACTTATTGAAGACAGGCAACAACACAGGCAACAACAGAGGGAGATACACAAACATGCTACCTACTTCCTACAGTTTAATTTCTCATTTTCTTAAAAGTTGGTCAAGAATTTACTACGACAAAAGTAGAAAAAGGTACACCAAAACTATGAGAACTTGGTCATCTAACACGGGTGTACAGGAAGCATCAACATTTCCAAATAAAAAAATAAAGACGCTAAAGTTTCTTTAACCTCATAAAATACTTCCAAATAAGAAGACACTGACAGTAGGATTGAGCCATAATAATTGCCCGCAGGAAGCATCACTGAATTTGTATGCACAGAACGAAGAATGATTTTTCACTATTGTTTAACAAACATTCAAAGGGGTGAAGCATACAAGAAGACTAGTATTCATTCCTTATACAGAAAAGTTAAGATGAAATGAAAAGGAAAAAGGTAAGGATGAATTCATCCACAAAATCATCAGAGAGCCCAAGACTGGTAATTCACTCTTTCTCCAACTTAAACCTTCATTTCTCTGCTTTCTCCACCTCCTCCTCCTCCTTCTCACCATACCGGCGCTTAAACTTTGCAATCTGACCAATACTTTGAGCCATTTGACGCCTTGCTCTAATGTGATAAACCTTGCCCGTTTGGTGTATTTTGGTCATCATAACATGCATCAACCGTCCACTTTGCGTCACATAGGATATCCATTGCATTTGAGGGTGAATTCCTTTCTTCATTTTCCCTGGAAATAGACCTACAATTCAGTAGCAATACAATTTCCCTTCCGAACTAATTCATGTGATACAACAAACCTTCTTTTATTTGGAATAGGCAACAACAAATTAATCAGCAGCACAAAATGGTGGAAACCATATTTACAAGTTACCAAAGATGCAAAATAAAACTATATACTGCTCGGCCTACAGAGATTCTATGACTTCTATGAGTGATTCAGCTTCATCTGCATACTTCTCTTTACACCAAAAGTACAACAACAACAAATCCAGTGTAATCCCAAAGGTAGGGTCAGGGGAGGGTAGTGTGTACGCAAACCTTACCCTTACCTTGAAAAGGTAGAGAGGCCGTTCTTTACACCAAAAGTGAAATAACAAAATACAACCAATCTTTTATATGTTTATGGCCTGTAAAACCTTTTAATGAAGAAAAAGAGATCGGGGCAAAGAAGGCACTATAAAAGGTGAATGGATAAATTTCGTAATTTCGACTGTGTCATGAAAACTTCTGAAGAGTAAATTCTGAAAAGCAAAGTATTTTCTTCTTTCAAATACTACTGTCAGTTAATTTCTCCCTAATCCAAAAACAGAGCATCAAAATTTTGGCTTTGACCAAGTGAAAAACAGGGTTGATGGTGTTGGCTAAAAAGGAAAAAAGGCAAATCCCAAATTTCACTGGTATGAGAGCTCTACTATTATACTCAACAAGAAACTTCTGCAACTTTCAATCAGTCTCTTGCCCATAAACAAAATCGGTTTTCGCAGGATAGCTAAGCCATAGGGTAAATGGTGCTGCCAAAGAACTGAGATGATGCTAACTCCCAATCTATCTACAGATAAATCAATGATTCAATGACATCAAAAGCAGACTGATCTACAGGATGTGGTTCTATCACTAGGGAACTGTATGTACTTTCCACTAGCCTTGTTCGAACCAAAATATAATGTCAGATACCCATTCCCACAACAACAGCTAGCGGAAAATTCTGCTTCGAAAAATCTATTTGGATGATCTAATCACACAAACGGTCATCCTATCCATCGCCTATTTGACATATAACTAATTTCAGATGGTCGAATGTGCAAAGGAAATTGCAGTTGTAATCGAACTGGCAATAATTATTGTTACGATAAAAACCACAAATCATTTTAAACAGACAAAAACCTAGTATTCTATTATCCTTGCACTTGAATATTCCAATATTTACTGTTTTATGCACCTATATAGTAACATAGTATGTATATAACCATCAGGAAGAAATGAATGAGCATATAAACAGAAAAATACTAAAGCAACATCTGAAGAATATACAGAAATGAAATCTTCATACGGCACAGAAACAGCTCACGGTTGTCAAAAATTTAAAAAGCCACGCATTACGTAATCGAAGTGATAGGATGAAAATCGCTGAAATGAAAACCTAGTAAAACCCTAACAATACAACAAGGTACAGCCACTTCACGTACACAAGCGCATAGCGGTATAGAGAGAGAGATGAACAGTGGTCTCACCTTGTTTATTCAGGTCGGAGAGAGAACCTAGAGAGAGAGAGAGAGATGCTTTGCTGCGGTTTGGGGGTTTTACATTTTCGGAAAGAGCAGTATCCAGGCCGTTGTTCAGTAGGCCAGCCCAACATTTGCTTGGGCCTAGACAAGGCCTTTCAACTGTTTAAAAATGTAGCATATATTTATCCTTATAACTAAAGGTCTACCATATTAATTAGTCTTTATTCGTTTAGATTAGCAGAAAAACATGTGATGTGGCTAAATAGTTAATCTCTTTTTTCTGACAAAAAAATGACCAACAAAGTAAAAGTAGATAGACAATCGGATCTTTGTTGCTCATTATTACCCCAATCAATTATAAATGAATCTCGCATAACCCATCTTCCTTACCCTTAATTTCTAAATCATATGAAAAGCTTGCCAAATTAATTAAGAATTTAAGTCTCAAAATTGAAAGGAAGTTAACATGCAAAGGCTTTAAATTTCAATCATGTTTCTTCTAACTCGGGATGAGAAGAAATTTGGCCAAGGAAGAAATAGGAGTTTACCTGCTAAAATAGTATTGTATATTTTAAGCAAATTTTTTAAAAATATTTTTAAACCCTTTCATAGTTTTATTTTTTCTAATATGTTGACTTACGGATTCATCACAAACCTTATCATAGCGGTTCAACGGTTATTAATTGGCTGCCTAGGAATAACATTAACATAATTCCTAAAGCATGAAAGTAACTATGGTGTTAGAGAGAAGCGGAAATCTTTAATAGCGATAATAGTTTTGAAACAATTTTAAACTGTTAAAATATTTCTACATATATAAGATGTTAATGGAAAAAAAAAAAACAGACTTCTCCAATGCATGTATCTCTAAAGAGATGGCACTTGTGTTTTACTCTTGTGCACTTGGCTCTTAGGCAAATGCACAACAATGTAAATGTGACCAAGTATATTCCAATTATCGATTCGAGGTAGAGTTTATGGCAAAACAAATAAGTAAAAAAACTAAACAGAGAAGAATCAAGAATATCACAACCAAACCAGAGAAAAGAAAAACACAAAGAAATACCACAGACACAAATAAAAGCACAACTAATACTTGAAGTAATCTAGCTTAGAAGACAAGAATACGTAAGAAATATGAAATAGAAAATTATTTTTCCATGATAGATCAGATACCCAATTGATACGGAGCATAAATTTTGAAGCAAGGAATCAACTCAAAAGTCCAATTTTTCATGAAAATTTCGCACTAACAAAATAGCTCAATTTTGGAACTCAAAATTGACCCCTAAATCATTATCAAATCCCAAAATTGGAACCTAATATAGTAACCCATGAATCAAATAACTGAAATCCAATAGGTGGGGCAAAAATTCGCACAAAATAAGCTCCAAAACTCAAACTTTCGCACTCTATACAATGCTGAAATCTCAGCTGCGAGAATGGGTGAAAGAAAAAAAGTAAAATTTTAATCCAAATCAGCTCCAAATATTCTCAAATTTAATACACAACCTTACAACACCAATACAAACAAACCCAGTAAAACCTAATTGAAACAAAACTCTCCTTTGCAAAATCTGATTTTCAATGGAGTTTTCTTCTAAATTTTCCAGCCACTATATTCAAACAAGTAATTATTCAAAGGTTCCAACCATAGTACGTAACGGCCGATTTTCGAAATCAAATACGCATAAGCAAATAAAATAAAAAAGTAAAATAAGAAAATAGGATAAAAGGATAACACAAGAAATTAGAGGGGGCAACAGAAATCGGGAAAAGGAATGGATAATCAATGCAAGAGAGAAGGAAATGAACTTAATTATAATTGAATCCACAACAACAAATATCCAAATGAGGGTTGATTAAAGGGAATATTCCCATACACTCATCAAAGGACTATGAATTTAACTTCCTAACTAAACCCTACACTTGCCTATATATATATATACTAAGGGTGTGGCCCACCACGGGCCTGGGCCAAACGGGCCTGGCGGGCCTGGCGGGCCTGGGCCTGAGACGGGCCTGGGCCTGGCGGGCTCGTGGGTAGGGGACCGGCCCGCGGGCCTAACGGTTTTTTTTTTTTTTTTTTTTAAAAAAAAACAACGGAAATTTCTGTTAATAAGCCTTTTATATAATATATATGTTGTATATATTGTATATATATATATATATAAGTGTTGTATGTATATATATAGTTTATAGTTTATATATATAGTTTATAGATATATAGATATATAAGTGTTGTATATATATATATATAGTTTATATATATAGTTTATATAAATATATATAGTTTATAGATATGTAGATATTGCTTTATATAAGTGTTGTATATAAGTGTTGTATATATATAAGTGTTGTATATAATATATATATATAGTTTATAGTT
>MCJB01051006.1:0-46320 GCA_002018475.1 Nicotiana obtusifolia
TGGACGGGAGGAGTCAGTACTCCGGAGCGGAACCAACAACGCCTAAATCTGCACACATGGTGGAGGGAGTAATGTGTGTACTCCGACTCAGTGAGTAATAGACATAAATAATGACTAAAAGTAAGAAAATACGTAAAGCACGAGGCATTCTATAATGAATCATTTAGAACATCATTTGAAAACAGTAAATCAGTGAGAAATCAAGTAAAAATCTCCATTTAACAGGTAAAACATGTAATTTTTCAGGTAAATAATGTGAAGTAAAACATCGCTCCTCGGGCTCAGTATCAACAAGTCCGCCCCCCGAGCAATATCATAGAACAGTACCAGCCTCTCGGGCTCAAATCTCAGAACAATACCAGCCCCTCGAGCTATCACATGGAACTGTATCAGCCCCTCGGGCTATCACATAGTACAATATCAGCCCCTCGGGCTATATTTCACATCACAATGGGTACCCGCGCTCACTGGGGGTGTACAGACTCGGGGAGGGGCCCCTTACGGCCCAAGCGCAATATCAAGCCACCTCGTGGCTTAAATCTAGGCCCTCGGCCTCATATCAATCAAGCCACCTCGTGGCGTATGTAAAGTATCTCAGGCCCTCGGCCTCATATCAGTCATAAGCCACTTCATGGCATATAAAGTATCTCAGGCCCTCGGCCTCATATCAGTCACAAGCCACCTCGTGGCATATAAAGTATCTCAGATAGTCACAAGCCACCTCGTGGCATATAAAGTATCTCAGGCCCTCGGCCTCATATCACTCAGTAAATTCTCACATCTGGCCCTCGGCCGCATTCAATCAGAAAATCATCACAAGTCCCTCGGCCATAGTAAAATAGTAGTTCTCAGCCCAAAAATATCATTAAAATATTATTTAAGTCTCAAAACTGAGTAAAAGTGGCTGAGTTGTAAAACAGTGAAAAAAGCATGACTGAGTTCAAGTAATAAATCAAAATAGTGAGGAAATAGTGATAAAGGGTTCAAATAATTGGCACGAAGCCCAAATATGGCAATCAGCCCAAATCACGATGATAACAAATAAGTTTCAGTCAAATATGCGGTAAAAATCATCAATCGGGACAGACCAAGTCACAATCCCCAGTAGTAAACGACCCCACGCTCATCATCGAGCGTGTGTCACCTCAATATAGCACTACGATGTACAATCCGGGGTTTCAAACCCTCAGAAAATCATTTACAATCACTACTCACCTTGAACCGGCTAAATTCCTAGCCCGCGACATCTTTGCCCCTCGAATTGGCCTCCACGCGCATCGAATCTACCAAAAATCAGAACTAATACGTCACAATATGCTGAGGAGACAAAGCCCAAGCGAAACAACCTAAAAATACCAAAAAATTACGAAATTAGCAAAACTCGAGCCCCGGGCCCACTTCTCGAAGCTCTGAAATTTTCACATCAACGAGTTCCTTATCTCCCAACGAGTTCAACCATACAAAAATTATTGAATTCTGACATCGGATCGACCTCCAAATCTTTAAATATAAACATAAGGATTTTTCACAAATTTTTCAACTTAAATCACCAATTAAATACTAATAATAGCAATATATAGGGTAATTTTGAACAATGTTGAGTTAAGAACACTTTACCCCGATGTTTCCCTTTAAAATCTCCCAAAAATTGCCTCAAAATTCGCTTCAATATGAGCTCTATAGCTCCAATTATGTTTAAGATGGCCGAAATCTCCTCTTTTAAGAATCTGTTCAAGCAAGTCTCATTTGGATATATTTTTAGGCTGATTTTNTAAATCAGTGAGAAATCAAGTAAAAATCTCCATTTAACAGGTAAAACATGTAATTTTTCAGGTAAATAATGTGAAGTAAAACATCGCTCCTCGGGCTCAGTATCAACAAGTCCGCCCCCCGAGCAATATCATAGAACAGTACCAGCCTCTCGGGCTCAAATCTCAGAACAATACCAGCCCCTCGAGCTATCACATGGAACTGTATCAGCCCCTCGGGCTATATTTCACATCACAATGGGTACCCGCGCTCACTGGGGGTGTACAGACTCGGGGAGGGGCCCCTTACGGCCCAAGCGCAATATCAAGCCACCTCGTGGCTTAAATCTAGGCCCTCGGCCTCATATCAATCAAGCCACCTCGTGGCGTATGTAAAGTATCTCAGGCCCTCGGCCTCATATCAGTCACAAGCCACCTCGTGGCATATAAAGTATCTCAGGCCCTCGGCCTCATATCACTCAGTAAATTCTCACATCTGGCCCTCGGCCGCATTCAATCAGAAAATCATCACAAGTCCCTCGGCCATAGTAAAATAGTAGTTCTCAGCCCAAAAATATCATTAAAATATTATTTAAGTCTCAAAACTGAGTAAAAGTGGCTGAGTTGTAAAACAGTGAAAAAAGCATGACTGAGTTCAAGTAATAAATCAAAATAGTGAGGAAATAGTGATAAAGGGTTCAAATAATTGGCACGAAGCCCAAATATGGCAATCAGCCCAAATCACGATGATAACAAATAAGTTTCAGTCAAATATGCGGTAAAAATCATCAATCGGGACAGACCAAGTCACAATCCCCAGTAGTAAACGACCCCACGCTCATCATCGAGCGTGTGTCACCTCAATATAGCACTACGATGTACAATCCGGGGTTTCAAACCCTCAGAAAATCATTTACAATCACTACTCACCTTGAACCGGCTAAATTCCTAGCCCGCGACATCTTTGCCCCTCGAATTGGCCTCCACGCGCATCGAATCTACCAAAAATCAGAACTAATACGTCACAATATGCTGAGGAGACAAAGCCCAAGCGAAACAACCTAAAAATACCAAAAAATTACGAAATTAGCAAAACTCGAGCCCCGGGCCCACTTCTCGAAGCTCTGAAATTTTCACATCAACGAGTTCCTTATCTCCCAACGAGTTCAACCATACAAAAATTATTGAATTCTGACATCGGATCGACCTCCAAATCTTTAAATATAAACATAAGGATTTTTCACAAATTTTTCAACTTAAATCACCAATTAAATACTAATAATAGCAATATATAGGGTAATTTTGAACAATGTTGAGTTAAGAACACTTTACCCCGATGTTTCCCTTTAAAATCTCCCAAAAATTGCCTCAAAATTCGCTTCAATATGAGCT
Organism: Nicotiana obtusifolia; assembly: GCA_002018475.1. NCBI lineage: Eukaryota > Viridiplantae > Streptophyta > Magnoliopsida > Solanales > Solanaceae > Nicotiana > Nicotiana obtusifolia. Next base: position 3,141 of record MCJB01051006.1, read on the forward strand.
CTATAGCTCCAATTATGTTTAAGATGGCCGAAATCTCCTCTTTTAAGAATCTGTTCAAGCAAGTCTCATTTGGATATATTTTTAGGCTGATTTTGCTGTGATTTAGGGCGCTTTAGAGATGTTTCTCAGATGGTAATGACAGTGGGTTTTACATAGCCAATGTTTACTGATTTCTATTTATAAAGGGTCAAAAATCGGGACAAAAATGCCCCTTTTCAGGTTTAAAATGCGACCGCATTTCCGTCGCATATCAAACATGCGGTCCGCATTATTGATATGGCCATTGCAGATTGTAACCCTAGCCTTCAGTGCATTCAGTACGAGGTATGGTTTGCGGTCCGCATTGTAGAAATGCGACCGCATATAAGACCGCATTTTTAACGTTGATTTTTGCCTAGAAATCTGTCTCGATTTGCAATCTCATGTGTGAGATATGCGGCTCGCATTGTAGAAACGCGACCGCATATGAGACCGCATTTATGACGTTGATCTTTGCCTAAAAATCTATCTGGGTCTACGATCTCAGTGTGAGATATGCGGCTCGCATACGGGTTTTGCGACCGCATAATCTACTTTGCGATGTCTTTTTCTCTTTTACATAATTACAAAAAGGAAAGTGCATTTAAAACCAGCAAAAATCTAAGCGATTATTATCAAATGTACTTTTCCGACACAACAGGTCGTCACAGATAAATTGCTAGAATATGATTTTTGTGTGATGGAGAGTCATTCTTCAAGTCATGTTGATTGTGATCTTCTAAAAGTATTTGCTACTAGTAAAGAAGATATGCATGATTATTGTGACACTAGTGACCACATAATACTCATTCATGAAACTATCTATGACTCTTTCTGCAAAAATTTGAGCAATTGTTTAGAATCCCTTAATGTTTCGAATATTATTGGGGAAAGTTATAATCATAAGCTTGAATGTATTGAAACTTGGGATTTATGGGTTGTTCTAACATTCTTGATAATTTATGTGCTTCTTTGAATAACTTACATGTAGAAGAATCCATGAGATTTGTAATCTTAGGAAGCTCAACTCTATTCAAGAATAAGGATGACGCTTTGGAATCTCAAAGAGGGCTTTAATAAGATGTCAAGCTAAAGAGTTGCAAACCAAGGCCATTAGAAGTGTAAATAAAGAAATTGCTTGCACCAACCGAGAGCAAGAGCTCAAGGGTAAACGATATGAATTGGCTAGGTATTACAATTGTTCTATGGCCCAAATTTATGTCCACGAAGATGAGGATTGAATCCCAAAAACATCCTTTGAAGAAGGTCCTAGTTATTCCACTTCTGGACCAATTTGGCACCAAAAATGTGTCCAAACTTGCAGCCCATGAAGTCCTACATAAAGACACAATTTCATAACATAAAAAGGACTTAATCGATGTCCAAGAAGGGTACAATAGGTGTGCTACATGTTGAGTACAAGTTGTTGCCAAGTTGCTTTAAAATTTCCTTTAAGATTTTCAAGATTTCCAAGATATCCAAGATTCTAACCAAGATTAGTTTGGGACTTATTTTCATATATTTTGGGAATATATTTGTTGCTTTCTGTCACGACCCTCGCCCCGAACCCGGTTATGATGGCACCTCTCGTGAAGAAAAGGCCAGCCAATTGAAACACAATCTTATTTCAAGCAGTTAATTGATAAGAAAACAATACAAGCATAGTTTACGTACAATCATTCGCGGAAAACATAGCTAACCATCCCGACAACAGCCCAAACCGGGGTGTCACAAATCATGAGCATCTATGTATCCTACTACAGGTCTAATAAATATAATATCTAGTACACTGTTTGAAGAGTTTGGAAACAACAAGATAATAGAGATACGGGGCTGCGGACACCAATAGCTACCTCGTAGTCTCCGAATTGCCGCCCTGATAGGAGGAGTCAATGCCTCAAAGCGGAACCAACAACGCCTGAATCTGCACACATGGCGCAGGTAGTAAAGTGAGTACTCCAACTCAGTGAGTAATAATTATAAATAACAACTTATAGTAAGAAAACACATAAAGCACAAGGCATTCTATAATGAAGCAGTAAAACATCCTTAAGATAGTAAATCAGTGAGAAATGAGATAGAATCTCTTTTCAACAGGTAAAAACATGTAATTTTTCAAGTAAATGATGTGGAGTAAAAGAAAGATAGAAAATCGCCCCTCGGACTCATTATCATATTAAAACACGCCCCTTGGGCTCAGTATCATTTAAAAACACGCCCTTCGGGCTCAGTATCATTTAAAAACAGTATCAGCCCCTCGGGCTATCAAATGGAACAATATCAGCCCCTCGGGCATATCACATGGTACAATATCAGCCCCTCGGGCTATATTTCACATCAAAATATGAGCCCCTCAGGCTATATTTCACATCACAATGGGTACCCGCGCTCACTGGGGGTGTACAGACTCCGGGAGGGGCCCCTTACGGCCCAAGAGCAATATTAAGCCACCTCGTGGCACATATCAAGGCCCTCGGCCTCATATCAATCAAGCCACCTCGTGGCGTATATACAGTATCTCAGGCCCTCGGCCTCATATCAGTCACAAGCCACCTCGTGGCACATAAAGCATCTCAGGCCCTCGGCCTCATGTCAATCACAAGCCACCTCGTGGCATATAAAGTATCACAGGCCCTCGGTCTCATATCACTCAGTAAGACCTCACATCTGGCCGTCGGCCGCAATCAGTCAGAAAAATAATCACAAGCCCCTCGGGCTATTGTAAAACAGTAGTCCTCAGCATAAAAACATCATTTATAATATTATTTAAGTCTCAAAACTGAGTAAAAGTGGCTGAGTTGTAAAATAGTGAAAAACAACACGACTGAGTTCAAGTAATAAGTCAAAATAGTGAGGAAACAGTGATAAAATTTCCCCGAAGGGTTCAAATGATTGGCACGAAGCCCAAACATGGCAATCAGCCCAAATCATGATGATAACAAACAAGTTTCAATCAAATATGCAGTAAAAATCAACAATCGGGACAGACCAATTTACAATCTCCAGTAGTAAACGACCCCACGCTCATCATCGAGCGTGTGCTCACCTCAATATAGCACTACGATGTGCAATTCGGGGTATCAAACCCTCAGAACATCATTTAAAAAAATTACTCACCTCGAACCGGCTAAATCCCTAGCCCGCGACGCCTTTGGCCCTCAAATTGGCTTCCACGCGCGTCGAATCTATCCAAAACTAGAACGAATACATCACAATATGCTGAGGGAACAAAGCCCAACAAAAAAATCAAAAAAATACCCAGAAATTCCAAAATTAGCAAAACCCGAAACCCGGGCCCACTTCTCGAAGTTCACAAATTTTACCTCAACAGGTTCCTTATCTCCCCATGAGTTCAACCATACAAAAATTATCAAATTTCGACATCGGATCGACCTCCAAATCTTAAATATAAACTTAAGGATTTTTCGCAGATTTTCCCAACTTAAATCACCAATCAAGTACTAAGAATAGCGATATACTGGGGTAATTTGGCCAAAGTTGAGCTAAGAACACTTACCCCGATTTTTCCCTTGAAAATCCTCCAAAAATCGCCTCAAAATTTGCTTCAATCCGAGTTCTATGGTTCCAATTATGTTTAAGATGGCCAAAATCCCCTCCTTTAAGAATTGGTCCAAGAAAGTCTCCTTCGGATATAGTTTTGAGGTTGATTTTTGCTGTGATTTAGGGTGTTTTGGAGGTGTTTCTCTTAGATGGTAACGATAGTGGGTTTTGCATGGCCAATGGGCGTTGGTTTCTATTTATAAAGGGTCAAAAATCGGGACAAAAATGCCCCTTTCCGGCTCAAAATGTGACCGCATATCCGTCGCATATCCAACATGCGGTCCGCATATTTGCTATGGCCGTCGCAGATTGAAACCTAGTCTTCACCGCAGTTCAGTGTGAGGTATGGTTTGCGGTCCGCATTTCAGAAATGCGACCGCATTCTTGACCGCATTTCTGACGTTGATTTTTTCCCAGGTTTCTGTCTTGGTCTGCGATTTCAGTGCCTGATATGCGGTCCGCATTTTAGAAATGCGACCGCATTTTAGATCGCATCTCTGACATGGATCTTGCCCATAAATCTATCTGGGTCTACGATCTCAGTGTTCGATTTGTGGTTCGCATTTGGTTTGCGATAGCATTTCTTGCTTTGCGATGCCTTTTGCTCTTTTACAAAATTACAAATTTCTGGTTTTTCTGCAACATTTCCAAGGATGAAATAGTCCATTTAACCACCCTAAACTCACCCAAGGCCGCTGAACCTCAACCAACTATGCCAACATATTCGATAACATCATTCAAACTTGTTCCAACCATCGGAACGTTCCAAACAACCTCTCAACACCAAATTTACGTCGGATTCAAGCCTAAGAAATTTTAAAATCTTCTAGTTCACTCTTTTGATCTAAACCCAACCAAACCATGTCCGAATGACCTGAAATTTTGCACACACATCCTAAATGACATATTGAAGCTATAGAAACTTTCAGGATTCCATTCCGACCCTTGGATCAAAATCTCGCCTAACAACCAAAAATCGCCCAAAATACTAACTCCACCACACACAAAAGTCATAATACGCGTTACAAAATGGCTCGAGATCTTAAATCGCTAAACGAGGCATAAATTCTTATAACGACATGTTGGGTCGTTACACTTTCTTAGTTCTTTAAGGTTATGTTTTCCTTTTTCTAAGATTCTTGGAATCACTTTCTAAAAATGACTTTGTTTTTGCTTCCTAGTATTTTCCTTTTCCTAAGGTAGCTGGACTTGTTGTCCAAAGTAGTTTAGGACTTTATTTCCTTGTTTTTTAGCCTTAATTTCGCGACGCTTCCTACCTATGTAAGGGGTGTCTTGGATTTGTTCTTCAACCTTCAAGACTCAACATAAGTTGGTAAGATGAATATTTCGGAATCTTAGATCACTTCTAGGTATTCAAGAAAAGTGATAAGTTTAGGCTTATTGTTGTTCTTGTTATTCTAATGGGCCGGGTTTGACAATCAATCTCTTGTTTTTAATTCTCTATCAAATGCGGTTAGTGTTTTGTTAGCTAATTATTGTTGTTAGGATTCAACTTCATGAATTGAATTCTTAAATTCAAGAAACTCTTTCTTGAAATCAATCTATCTTTAATTTCTATCTTCTTTTTTGTTTCCTATTTTCGTTTAGCTTCCGCACGCTTTTTGATTTTCTTGTTTTTTCTTTAGTAATTCTTCAATCCCCTATCGTGTTGTTATTAGGAACACCCACAGCAAATGCTGCGCAACCGTAACCAAGCCCGACTCGGTGTAGAATACACACTCTTATTAGGCCTATCAAAGAGCCCCCAAAACTATTCCAATCATCCCAAAATAGGTAAATAAGTTTTCAAAAATCCACAGTGACCCAATCACAACACATACTTAGTCGTCCCAACTATTAACACATCTTTACATTTTGTAACCAAGGAACAATATGGCTCTGACAACAACCAGTATTTAAACCTCATGAATATAGGAAACTCCATTCCAGATCTCCAACTCTCCAACTCAAATAACTGGCACATCATTCATACAAAATACCTCGTGAGAAATACTCCCAAAAATCTTTCGTGCCACATAGAAAGTACCTGAACATTACTAGTCAACAACCAGACGGCTACTGTAATACTAGTCAAGCATCTGCAAATTGATGCACAATGTGCCTTCCACAACACACACTCTTCTCAAGGGATACAAGATATTGTTAGATCTTGAACATCTGAAATCTCCCATGTTATCTAATACTCCTGACCTTTCTTCTGAATTGAACCGCAACTTTGTCCATATAATCCTAGTGCGTCATGACTCACTGCATTTGTCGTGCTATAATCTGAAAATACGGGAACCTCATCATCAACTCTAAATCACGAGTAATGATAGACACTCCACAACCAAGAATCTTTCAGTTGACTTAATCCAGGAGAATGACTTGTCAATATCATCATAATCGAGTCCATATTGATACTCAAATTCTCAAAATACACTATATTAAAGTGTAGGAAAAATCCAAAATTCCATCTCAAAATTTCATATTTTGGGTGTTACAAAATCATGTAGATTGAAAACCAAAATTGAGTAGAAATCACTTTCCTAAAGGTCTTGTGCGAAGTTCTCAAGGAGAAACCACCCCTCTCCAAGTATAGAGTTTGAAATATGATAAACGTGCTCAAATTCCCAAAATACACAACTTAGAAGGCTTTTCCCAGGGTACCATTCTTCATCGCAATAAGGTACCCACGATCACGAAACACAAACACGACCAGTCTCACTGGCCCGTCTACGCAAACACGAAGACACAACCGCAAACACGATGCCCAATAGGTCTAGTGCAGCGGGAGCACGATCCAGACAACATGTGATAACAAACACGATAGGGGATTCATGAATTACTAAAGAAAAATAAGAAAATCATGAAATGTGCGGAAGCTAAAAGAAAATATAGAAACGAAAGAGACAGAAATAATAGATAGATTGAATTCAAGAAAGAGTTTCTTGAATTCAAAAAGTCTATTCTTGAAGTTGAATCCTAGCAACAACAATTAGCTAACGAAGAACTAATCGTCTTTGGTAGAGAATTAAAAATAAGAGATAGATTGTGAACCCTTTAGAATAACAGGAACAACAATAATCCTAGACTTATCACCTTTCTTGAATACCTATAACTGATCTAAGATTTCGAAAAAAGATTTTAATCTTACAACCTTAAGTTGATTCTTGAAGATTGAAGAATAAATTCAAGAGTAGCCACACATAAGGGTGTAAGAAAAATGTCACAATTTTTGTCGATATTGTCAATCATAATCTCCCCTAAATACAAAGAATACACCCCTTGCTATAGAGAGGGAGTCACGAAATTCTACCACAAAACAAAGAAAGAAAGACCTAACTGCTTTCGACAAAAGTCCAACTACCTTAGGATAGGATCTTGAATGTCCAAAACCAATCTTGGAAATCTTAGAAATGTTGGAGAAGAAAGAAAGTCCTAATTACTTGGGCAAAAAGTGTACGTACCTTAGGATAGTATCTTGAAGGTCCAAAACCAATCTTGGAAAGAATCTTGGAAATCTTAAAAATCTTGAAGGAAATTTGCAAGCAACATGGCACCAACTTGCACTCAACTTCTAGCACGACTATTGTACCCTTCTTTGACATCAAGTCCTTTTTATATTATAAAAACGTGACATCATGTAATACTAATTGGGCTGCAAGTTTGGACACATTTTAGGTGCTAAAATGGTCTAAAAGTGGACTGGTTAGGACCTTCTTTAATGTATGTCTCTTGGGATCCAATACTCCTCTTCTTGGACATAAATTTGGGTCATAAAAGAATTGTAACACCTAGCCAATTCACATCCTTAATCCTTGAGCCCTTCCTCCCAATTAACAACTTTTTGTTTTGCATTTGAAGCATAATGACCTTGTTTTGTAACTCTTTAGCTTGACCTCTTGTTAAAGGCCTTCTTTCAGATTCTAAAGATTCATTATTGTCTTTGAATAGATTTGAGCTTCATAGGATGCTATCAACGTGAAAGTCCAATGTCCTGCTCACCTGCTCAGCTTTGCGAACGCGATCATCACACGCTGATGCGGTCAACCAGCTTGCCCAAAACTACGCGAACGTGGTCCACCATCCGCGAACGCGCAACAAAATACTATACGCAATAGCGATGATCCTTCCACGATCGCGAAGCTCATTAGAATAATAGAACATCAACAAACAAAAATCATCTAAAAGGATCTGAAACTATCCCAAATCACACCCAAGGCCCCCATGACCCCGTCAAAACATACCGACAAGTCCAAATATATTAACCAAACTTACCCAAGGGCTCAAAACACAACCATTAACATCAAAACCATCAATCGAAGATCAAAATCATCCTCTTAACTTTCAAACCATAAAACATCGCCAAACGTGTCCGGATCATACTTAGACATTACATATCACAACAAAACTTTACAGATAAGTTTCAATGAACCCCCCAATTCGATAGCACCAAAGTCAACTCCTGATCAAACCTATAAACCCTTCAATTCTTCAAATAGCAAATTTTCTAAAAATAGACCAACTTCTTCTAGGAGCACCCAAATTTAAGTCCAAACATATGCCCAAGTCCAAATTCACCAAATCTATTGGAATCATCAAATTGCATATCCGATTTCATTTAATCAAAAGCTAAACCTTGGTAAACTCATCAAAAATAAAGCTTCCAAAATGACTATCACTGTATCAAATCTATCCCAAACATCTCGAAAATCAAAACCAACCACACAATCAAGTAATTATAGGCCATATTAAGCTAGCGAAAGTCTCAAATCACGTAATAAAATTCTAGAACTCAAAGTGGCCGATCTGGTCGTTACAACGCTCAGCCTGCATCCCCAACTACCGCTGAATAGCTCTCCAAAACCATGATGTGAGCTGAGTGCCTTAGTTCGAAATGATAGAAACAGCCACGCCATGCAAATGTAATATCTCCCGGATATAAATATGGGCCAACCTCTCCAACGTATTAGTAGTCAACATCGATATGAAGTGCATAGATTTGGTTAATGTAACCATAATGACCCAAATAGCATTAAACTTCCTCAAGGTACGTGGTAAACCTACCACAAAGTCCATAGTCATACGCTCCCACTTACACTCCAGTATAACAATCTTCCAAATCAAATCACCTGGTTTCTGATATTCATACTTAACTCCCTGGTAATTTAAACATTATGAAACGTGTCCAACAATGTCCCTATTCATACTATGGCACCAAAGTGTTGCTTCAAATTACAATAAATCTTTGTCGCACATGAATGAATAGAACACCTCGAACTGTGAGCCTTTTGAAGTATCAACTCCCTTACACTATCAACATTAGGAACACAAAGCTGATCTAGAAGTCGCATAACACTATCATCTCCAATAACCACCTTCTTAGCACCACCTCATTGCACTATGTCCTTAAGCACTAACAAATGGGGATCATCATGTTGGTGAGCCTTAATGCGCTCAAACAAGGACGACTGCATAACCACACAAGCAATAACTCTACTAGGATAAACAAATATCTAAAGTTACAAGTCTATTGGCCTTAATCAACTCAAACATCTCAATTGCCTTAAATTCAAATATTTCTTCTTGAACAAATGCTAAAGACTACAATGTTCAGGATAAACCTCTCATGAAAAATTGTACAAGTAATGCCTCCAAATCTTGAGCACAATCGCCACCAACTCCAAATCATGAACTGGATAATTTTTCTCATGAGGCTTCAACTTCCTCAATGCATAAACAATCACCCTACCATCCTACATCAACACCTGACCTTGACCAATGCGTGAAGCATCATAAAACACCATGTATGGCCCTGAATCTGTGGGCAACACCAACACTGGGGTTGTAGACAAAGAAACCTTGAGCTTCTGATAGCTCTTATCACAATCATCACACTAATAAAAGGAACACCTTTCAGAGTCAACTTAGTTAATGGAGCTGTAATGGATGAAAACCCCTCTACAAAATGATGATAGTAGGCACAAAACTAAGAAACTCCTGATCTTTGTAGCTGTAGTAGGTCTAGGACAACTATGAATCAACTTGATCTTCTAGGAATTAACCTTAATGCCACCACCAAACACTATGTGACTCAAGAATTCAAATGAGTCCAACCAAAACTCACACTTGCAAAACATAGTAAAATGCTTCTTTTCCTTCAAGGTTTGAAGTAAAATCCTCAAATGTTGCTCATGCTCCTCCCTGATGTGAGAGAAAACAAAGATACCGTCAATGAACACTATCACAAAAGAGTCCAAATAAGGCTTGAGCACCCGATACATGAAATATATGAATGCCAATGAATTACTAGTCAAACCAAATAACATCACCAAGAACTTATAATGATCATAACGAGTGAAAGCTGCCTTAGGATATTTGAAGCCCTAATCTTCACATGATGATAACTCGATAGTACCTAATCTTCAACTACCTGTAATCAATGCACATCCTCATAGTACGTTCCTTCTTCTTCACAAACAACATAGGCGCACCCCATGGAGAAGCACAAAGTTTATTAAATATTTCTAAGAAATTCTTGTATTTGCTTCTTCAACTTAGTTGGAGCTATGCTGTATGGTGAAATTGATATGGGTGGCGTGCCTCAAACTAAGTCAATACCAAAATCAATATCTCTATCTTCTGGCATACACTAAATATCCATAGGAAACACCATCTGGAACTCTCTCACAATAGGTAACGAATCCATAGGAGGAACATCCGTACTAGAATCCCGAATAAAAGCCAAATATGCTAGACACCCCTTCATAATAGTACGTTAAGCCTTAAAAAGTAAAATCACCCTACCTATAGAATGACCAACTGATCCAGTCCACTATAATATACGGAGCCTTGGCATATCTAATGTCACAGTCTTGGCGTGACAATTTATGATTGCATGATGCAAATAAAACCAATTCATGTGAAGAATTACCTCAATACTCACCATGTCCAATAACAAAATATCAATCATCAAACATTAATAGTAATTACACAAGACTAATAGAGCCGATCTACCACAATAGTCTCTAACATGCGTAGACACATAAATAATAATAGCCAAAGAACCACGGGTCATAGCCGTATATGATGCAAAGCAAGATGACACATACGAATGAGTAGAACCTAGATCAAACAATATCAAAGCATCTATATGACAGACTAAAACAATACCTATAATGGCTGAGTCAGATGCAACCGCTCTGGCCTACCCAGAAAAGCATAGCAATGAGCCTGATAGCTACCCGCCAAGCCTCCATATCTTGTACGACCTTCACATCTAGCTTGATGGTAGGTGGTGTAGCAACTAGCGCTGGAATCATAGCCTACGTACGCTACTAAGATATACCATGGTAACAGCAAGGTCGGGAATCCAAACTAGAGTAAGACTTTGAGAAGTAAATGTGGAAGCAATAATAATAAGAAATTGAATAACTATAATTGAAATGCAGAAAATAAAGAATATGGGAAAATTCAATGAAATAATTCCAGGAACTTCCAAGAACACAAGTTCTATAGCCTTGACAAGATCCAAGCAACAACGTCTTGATTTATTGAAGAAATCAAAAGCCTTCACTTAAAAACAAATCAAAACAATAGATTCGGATCTTAACCGCTTTATGAGTAACTTGAGACAACAATCAATAACTAGTATTAATCACCTTCTAAGAATACCACAAAGGAATCAGAGCTATCACAAAAGAGAAGTAATCTTACTACCTTGAACTATGAACAAGTAAAGGTTGAAAGATAAATCTCGAAACATAAGTAACAAAGGTTCAAAATAACTCTCAAAGTATGATATTCTTAATCAATAATGAAGTCCACCAACCTTGGTCTGCAACTCTTTAGCTTGAGATCTTGTAAATGGCCTTTTTGGGTCTTCCAAAGCTCTCCTTGTCCTTGATGCTATCATTCCCCTCTTCTTGAAGAGAATATGTCCCCGAATTCGGTCATACATCAAACAAAAACAAGTCAGCAACATAGAATTTAACACTTACTTGAAATTCACCAGGAAGGTCTAGCTTGTAAGCATTGTCTCCAATCCTTTCAAGGACTTGAAATGGGCCATCTCCTCTAAGATGAAACTTTGACTTCCTTTTGGAACGAATCTCTCTTTTCTAAAGTGAACCCAAACTAAATCTCCAAGTTTCAAAACAACTTGTTTTCGACCCTTATTCTTTGTCAAGGAAGTTTGCTCATTTTTCTTCTTAATTGCAAGCCTTGTTTGCTCATGAATTTTTTTCATCATCTTTGCCTTTGTCCTACCATCAAGATTAACAATATCATTAGTAGGTAACGGTAATAAATCAAGGGGCGTAAAGGGATTAAAACCATCAACAACCTCAAAAGAGGACATACCTGTAGAAGAATGGATTGTTTTATTGTAAGAAAATTGAATCATAGGTAATTGGTCTTCCCAAGAAGTCAATTTACCTTTCAAAACAGCCCTCAACATGTTTCCCAAGGTTCTATTAACTACTTCAGTTTGTCCATCAGTTTGTGGGTGACAGGAATTAGAAAACAATAATTTAGTGCCTATCATCCCCAAAAATACACGCCAAAAGTAGCTCAAAAACTTAGCATTCCTATCACAAACAATAGTTCTAGGTATAGCATGCAATTTAATGACTTTTTTAACAAAAAAATCAGCAACATGTGAAGCATCATTAGTCTTTAAACAAGGAATAAAACGAGCCATTTTGGAGAACCTATCTACCACAACAAATACACTATCCTTACCATACCTTGTCCTAGGCAAACCTAACACAAAATCCATAGAAATGTCAACCCAAGGTGAAGTAGGAATAGGTAATGGCGTGTAAAGACCATGTGCTAACACTTTAGATTTAGCTTGTTTACATTCCAAACACTGTGCACACATCCTTTCAACATCTTTTCTCATTCCTGGCCAAAAAAAAATTATCAGCAACTATGTCTAGTCTTTGGGACTCCAAAGTGACCCATAAGCCCTCCACATGTGCTTCCTTTCACGTAAATAGCAATTAGGGATACACAATTTATTTTCCTTAAAGATAAACCAATCTTGGAGATTAAATCTCTCAAAAGGACCCAACTTTCAGTTTGCCAAAATCAACATCATTAGCATAAAGTCCCTTGATTTGATCAAAACCCATCAATTTAGAAGTTAGAGTAGAAACTAAGACATACCTTCTTGAAAGTGCATCAGCAACAACATTCTCTTTTCCTTGTTTGTAATAAATTACATAAGGGAATGTTTCAATGAATTCAACCCACTTAGCAGATCTCCTACTAAGCTTACCCTGACTCTTCAAGTATTTCAAGGATTCATGGTCAGTGTTAATGACAAACTCTCTTGGCCACAAGTAATGTTGCCATGTGGCTAAAGCCCATTCTAAAGCATATAGCTCTTTGTCATAAGTGGAATATTTCAATGTGGCTCCACTCAACTTCTCACTAAATTAGGCAAGAGGTTTAGAATATTGCATCAAAACAGCACCTATTCCTTTGCCAGAAGCATCACATTCAATTTCAAAATATTTATAAAAATTAGGCAATTGTAACAATGGAGCACAACATAACATTTCTTTCAACAAGTTAAAAGCATCATCTTGTTCTTTTCCCCATGTAAAATTCTTATCCTTTTTGATATCTTCAGTCAAAGGACAAGCAATGGTGCAAAAGTCTCTCACAAACCTCCTATAAAAACTAGCAAGTCCATGAAACTCCTAACTTCAGTTACACCCTTAGGTTTAGGCCATTCTTTTATTGCATTGATTTTCTCTTCATCAACCTTAACTCCTTTAGAACTAACTACAAAACCCAAGAAAATCATATGATCCACACAAAAAGTACACTTTTTAAGATTAGCAAATAAAAGTTGCTTTTTAAGAACTTCAAAAACTTGTTTTAGGTATTCTACATGATTTTCTAAAGTATTACAAAAGATCAGAATATCATCGAAGTACACCACAACAAATTTCCCATGAAAATCCTTAAAGATATGACTCATTAATCTCATGAAAGTGCTAGGTGCATTAGTCAAACCAAAAGGCATAACTAACCACTCATAAAGCCCATATTTGGTCTTAAAAGCAGTTTTCCATTCATTTCCAGGATTCACTTGAATATGATGATAACCAATTTTTAGATCAATTTTAGAAAAGATTTTAGATCCATGTAATTGATAAAACATGTCATCCAGACGAGAAATAGGATGACGATACTTTATCGTTATCTTGTTGATTGCTCTACAATCCACGCACATCCTCCAAGTTCCATCCTTTTTTGGAACCAATAGGATGGGAATAGAGTAAGGGCTCATGCTCTCTCTCACAAATCCTTTCTCAAGCAACTCCTCAACTTGCCTTTGAAGCTCTTTTGGCTCTTCAGGATTACTCCTATAAGCAGGCCTATTTGGAATTTGTGATCCAGGCACAAAATCAATTTGATGCTCAATTCCACCCAAAGGTGGAAATCCATTAGGAATATCTTCGGGAAAGACATCTTCAAAATCCTGCAACAGAAGTACTCGACTCCTTGATCATCCACCAGCAGCAACAACCTTTTCCCCTATTGGAATACCCATCTTCAGCTTGCCGTTTCCTTACAAAGAAAAAAGCAAAATTGAAGACAGCTCGCACTCTTTTGTTACTCCACTGAGAATTTTAGAAAACACTTTTGGATTCCAGATGTACATACAAGGGATCACACTACTGAATCAAATATTAGAAGCAGAAACATATGTAGTTTTTTGTATAGTTGACCTAGATCAATCAAACTCCATTTTTGTAAATGCATTTGTCTATCAATATGAAATAGACAATCGCCACATCACCATAAGTCTAACAATCCACCTCAACTTAGGCATATTTAGTTATCACTTTTGGATAACTAATTGTACATTTACTTTCCCATTGGAGGTAAGGTTTATGTCCCCCTCCACTTTTGTACTTTGATCCTATTAATAAAACTTATATTTAACCCAAAAAAAAAGTAGTTAGTAACTCATAATTAGTCAAAGCTTCTTTGTAAGTAAGTAGTATTATGGGCAACCCCTCTTTTCTTGCATTTAAACACTCTTTGGCTTTTATATAGAAACTCTCTTTTTTTCTAGTTCCTTAGCCTCTTTGCTCTCACCAAGACTTTTTATTTTTTCATTCAAACCCCTTTTTATCTCTTCTCTGAAATTGCTGCCCTCTATCTCTTTCTCTCAGCCATCTCTCTTTTTTTCTAACTCTTGGCCTCCTTTCTTTTCTTTTTCCTAAAGCTCACTTTTTATCCCTCCCCTTGGTTTTCCCATTATTTCCCTTAATCTCTTTTGATCTTCAAACACTTGAGAAGGAGATAAAGGTGCAAGAACAAATTTCCTGCCATTTAGCTCAAGCGAATATCTATTCTTCCTTCATCATGAAAAGCATTCCTATCATACTGCCAAGGACGATCCAGTAAGATATGACAAGCTTGCATAGGGATTATGTCACAAAGAATATTATCCTCATATCTACGAACATTGAATGAAATCATGCATTGTTTGTTTACCTTTAGTTCACCACTACCATTTAACCATTGGAGTTTATAGGGAGTAGGGCGCTTCATGCATGCAAGTCCCAAATTTTCCACAAAGTACGAACTCACCACATTAGCACAACTACCACTATCAATGATCATAGAACAAGTTTTCCCCTTTATCCCACACCTAGCATGGAATATATTCTCCCTTTTTTCTCCACTATTGCTTCCCAAATTGATAGTCATAATCCTCCTAACTACCCCAATCATGCCATCATTAGGTAGTTCTATATCATCTTCATTACTCACATCTCGCTCTTCTTCTCCCTCACTTTTTTCACTTTCATATCCTTCATCTTCTCTAAGAATGATTTTTCTTCTACTTGGACATTCATGCATCATGTGCCCCCTTCCTTTCAATTTATGAAATTAAATAGAACTAGAAGGTGTAAAAGGTTTAGGGTTAAAGGTTTTACCTCCCTCTTTTTTCTCTAATTTACCTTTATCCTTGTCTTCTTGAGGTCTAGAAGAACTCTTCATCTCTTGATTCGACGATGGCTTCTTGGAGATGGTGTTTGATCGATCTTTTCACGATCTAGTTTGCTTTCTTTTATTTTTATTTTCTACCTTTACAGACTAATCAGCTAACCCATCAATTGTTACATATTGTTGTAACTCTACTACATCAGCTATTTCTTTATTTAAACCATTTAAAAGTCTAGCCATTGTAGCCTCTTCTTCCTCCAGAGTAGGCATCACCAAATCCTCCAGTACCACGAGGCTTCTTGGCCTCTCTCTACTCTCTCTTCTACCTGCGGATACACTCCAACCTCCAAGATATCTCTATAGCCTAGTGGAAGGTAGTATCAGGCTCAACCTCTCATGTTATCCCATACCTGATACCGTAATTGAGACCCTCAATAAACGTCCATACCTTCTCCTTCCCGGAGGGAATCAGAAAAGCTGCATGGTGCGACAATTCATTGAACCTCGTTTGACACTAAGTAACAGTCGTACCATTCAGCTGCAAGTGCTAAAACTGGCTATTCAAGTGATCTCTCTTAGTGAGTGGGATGAACTTCTTCCGAAAGAGTCAAAAATTGAGTCCAAGTGAGGAAGTGCCCTTGCTGGCCTGTTGTGCTCATAAGCCTTCCACCACCTCTTGGCTAGCCCTCTCAACTGCAACATAGTGAAATATACACCACTAGACTCCACAAGATCCAAATTTGCAAAATATTATGACACCTATCCAAGAAGTCCTAAGCACCATATGTGACGTTACCATCCAAACGTGGAGTATCTATCTTCTAGAAGAGATCCATTCTCTTCTACTCATAAACAGACATAGCAGCATAACCTCAGGCCTAATGGCAATAATAGGCCAAACTACCCTAACTAGTGGAATAGTTGGAACTCCCGTAGTTTGAAACATATCAATGGCTTTCTCCGAAGTGTGAGTAGCTAGGGTGCAGGCTTCCTCTCCAACCTGAGAAGTATTTGGGATAGTAGGAATCATCCAGGCTGATAGCATCCTAGGAAGCTCAACTATATCCAAGGAAAAGGATGAAGCTTTGGAATCTCAATGAGGGCTTTAACAAGATGGCAAGCTAAAGAGTTGCAAAATAGAAGTGCAAACAAAGTAATTGCTAGCACCAACTGGGAGAAGGAGCTCAAGGGTAAAGGATATGAATTGAATACGTATTACAATTGCTTTATGGCCAAAATTTATGTCCACGAAGATGGGGATTGGCCCCCAAGGGACATCCTTTGAAGAAGGTCCTAGTCAGTCTACTTTTGGACCAATTTGGCACCTAAAATGTTTCCAAACTTGCAGCCCATGAAGTCCTACATAAAGACACATTTTTATAACATAAAAAGGACTTACTTGATGTCCAATAAGTGTACAATTTGGCGTGCTACATGTTAAGTACAAGTTGGTGCCAAGTTGCTTGCAAATTTCCTTCAAGATTTTCAAGATTTGGAAGATAATAAAGATTCTAACCAAGATTAGTTTGGGACGTATTTTCATATAGTTTGGGGACTATATTTATTGCTTTCCTAGTTAGTTAAGGCTATGTTTTCCTTTTCTTAAGATTGTTGGAATTACATTCCAAGAATGACTTTGTTTTTGCTTCCTAGTATTTTCCTTTTCTTAAGGTAGTTGGACTTGTTGTCCAAAGTAGTTTAGGACTTTAGTTCCTTTTTTTTTAGCCTTAATTTTGCGACCCTTCCTACCTATATAAGGGGTGTATTTTTTGTTTTTAAACTTAGATTATATAGACAATATCAATAAAAATTGTGGGATTTTTCTTGCACTCTTGCGTGTGGCTACTCTTGGATTTATTCTTCAACCTTCAAGACTCAACTTAAGGTGATATGATGAATTCTTAGAAATCTTAGATCACTTCTAGGTATTTAAGAAAGGTGATAAGTTTAGGCTTATTGTTGTTCTTGTTATTCTAAAGGGTCGGGTTTCCCAATCTATCTCTTGTTTTTAATTCTCTATCAAAGGCCATTAGTTCTTCGTAAGCTAATTGTTGTTGTTAGGATTCGACTTCAAGAATAGACTTCTTAAATTCAAGAAACTCTTTCTTGAATTTGATCTATCTTTAATTTCTATCTTCTTTTTCGTTTCCCTATTTTCTTTTAGCTTCCGCACGTTTCTTGATTTTTTTTCTTTTGTTATTCTTCCATCCCCTATCGTGTTGTTATCAGGAACACCCACAACAAACGTTGCGCAAGTGTAAGCAAGCTTGATTTGGTGTAGAATACACACTCACATTAGTCCTATCAATGAACCCCCAAAACTATTTCGATCATCCCAAAATAGGTAAATAAGTTTCAAAATATCCACAGTGACCCAACCACAACACATACTTAATCGTCCTATCTATTAACAAATCTTCACATTCCACAACCAAGGAACTGTCTGCCTCTGACAACAACCAGTATTTAAACCTCAAGAATACAGGAAACTCCATACCAGATCTCTAACTCTGCAACTCAAATAACTGGCACATCATTCATACGAAATCACCTAGTGAGAAATACTCCCAAAAATATTTCGTGCCACGTAAAAAAACCTGAATATTGTGTAATTTCACTGTCATGCACATTTTTGGACGACCTTATTGACAAGATCGAATTGTATGTTCCATTGCATAGTGCATCTAAGAGAGGTTTTTATTGGACAAATCTAAGTAGGCATAAATTTTGTTGGGATGATGGTGTCCATATGATTTATAAGGGAGTATATACACCTATTAGACTTAATTGGATAAAGTGGGCACATGGTCACTATCTTGTTTTATTCCTACCATTTTTTCAGATTAGTTAATGCCATTTACTAGTGCCTGTTTTCTATTTCTTGCAAGGTCAAAATTCGAAGACGGATTTTCTTCTAGAAGAGGGGAATGATTGCATCCTAGGAAGCTCAACTCTATTCAAGGATAAGGATGAAGTTTTGGAATCTCAAAGAGGGCTTTAATAAGATGTCAAGCTAAAGAGTTGCAAAACAAGGCCATTAGAAGTGCAAATAAAGAAATAGCTGGAGGTAGAGCTCAAGGGTAAATGATATGAATTGGCTAGGTATTATAATTTTTTTGTGGCCCAAATTTATGTCCATGAAGATGAGGATGGGATCCCAAGAGACATCCTTTGAAGAAGGTCCTAGTCAGTCCACTTTTCGACCAATTTGGCACCTAAAATGTGTACAGACTTGCAGTCCATGTAGTCCTACATAAAGACACATTTTTTATAACATAAAAAGGACTTACTTGATTTCCAATAAGGGTACAATAAGCGTCCTACATGTTCAGTACAAGTTGGTGCCATGTTGCTTGCAAATTTCCTTCAAGATTTTCAAGATTTCCAAGATATCCAAGATTCTAACCAAGACTAGTTTGGGACTTATTTTCATATATTTTGGGACTATATATATTGCTTTCCTAGTTAGTTAAGGTTATGGTTTCCATTTCCTAAGATTGATGGAATTACTTTCCAAGAATGACTTTGTTTTTTCTTCCTAGTATTTTCCTTTTCCTAAGGTAGTTGGACTTGTTGTCCAAACTAGTTTAGCACTTTATTTCCTTGTTTTTTTAGCCTTAATTTTGTGACCCTTCCTACCTATATAAGGGGTGTATTTTTTGTTTTTAAAATTAGATTATATAGACAGTATCAATAAAAATTGTGGGATTTTTCTTGTAGCCACGACCCGAATCCCAAACCCGATCGTGATGGCGCCTCTCGTGAAGACAAGGCCAGCCAATTCGAACCATAACTCATTTTAAGCAGTTAATTTAACAAGAGAACAACACAACATAGTTTAATAGCAGTCATTTGTGGAAAAACATAGTGAACCATCCCAAGAACAGCCCGAAATCGGGGTGTCACAAAGTCATGAGCAACTAATGAAAATCCTAATAGTAAGATTACTATTACAATTTATTTGGGAAAATTGTTTGAAGATAGTGGAAACAACAAGATAAAAGAGATACGGGGCTACGGACGCCAACAGCTACTTCGTAGCCTCAGAGTCACCGCTCTGACGGTCGTAGTCAATGCCTCGGAGCGGAATCAATAACGCCTGAATCTACACACATGGTGCAGGGAGTAATGTGTGTTCTTGCAACTCAATGAGTAGCACATATAAATAATGACTGAAAGTAAGGAAAAACGTAAAGCACAAGACAATGCATAATGAAGCAGTAAATCATTATTTGAAAACAGTAAATCAGTAAGAAATCATTTAAAAATCTTCCCAGCTCTGATTACCAGTTGCCATTGTTACCAACTGTAACATCCCTGGGCTCAGTATCATTTAAAACAGTAACATCTCCCCAGCTCTGGTTACCAGTTGTCATTGTTACCAACTGTAATCTACAGTTGTCATTGTTACCAACTGTAATTATCAAAATGGGTACCCGCGCTCACAGGGGGTGTACAGTCTCCGGGAGTGGCCCGTTACGGCCCAATCACAATATCAAGCCACCTCGTGGCATAAATCTGGGCCCTCGGCCTCATATCAATCAAGCCACCTTGTGGCGTATACACAATGTCTCGGGCCCTCGGCCTCATATCACTCAGTAGAACCTCACATCTGGCACTTGGCCGCAGTAAGTCAGAAAATCATCACAAGCCCCTCGGGCATAGTAAAACAGTAGTTCTCAGCCCAAAACATAATTTAAAATATCGTGTAAATCTCAAAACTGAGTAGAAGTGGCTGAGTTGTAAAACAGTGGAAGAACAACATGACTGAGTTCAAGTATGAATCAAAACAGTGAGTAAACAGTAATAAATACCCTTGAAGGGTTCAAATAACCGGCACGAAGCCCAAATATGGCAATCAGCCCCAATCATGATGATACAAATAAGTTTCAATCAATTAAGTAGTAAAAAAATCATCAATCGGGACGGACCAAGTCACAATCCCTGGTAGTAAACGACCCCATGCTCATCATCGAGCAAGTGCCTCACCTCAATATAGCACTACGATGTGCAAATCCGGTGTTTCAAACCCTCAGAACATCATTTACAATCACTACTCACCTCGAACCGGCTAAATTTCTAGCCCACGACGCCTTTGCCCTTCGAATTGGCCTCCACGTGTGTCGAATCTATCCAAATTCAGAACAATTACATCACAATATGTTGAGGGAACAAAGCCCACGCGAAAACAATCAATAAATACTAAGAAATCCCAAAATTAGCAAAACCCCGAGGCCCGGGCCCACTTCTCGAAGTTCAAAAATTTTCACTTCAATTAAAACTGAATTTAGAGCCCATTTGCATAATGTGATACCACTTATTCTTGAAGAGACGACATCGACACATTCTTGAAATGCCCAAGTTAAACTCCATCAACAATCCAAAATCCATTCGAGGCCCTCGGGACTTCAACCAAATATATCAACAAATCTTAAAACACCATATGGACTTAGTCGAGGCCTCAAATCACATCAAACAACGCTAAATACACGAATCATACCCCAATTCAAGCCTAATGAAGCTAACAAATTCCAACTTCTACATTCGATGCCGAAACCTATCAAATCGAGTCCGATTGACCTCAAATTTTGCACACAAGTCATAAATAACATAACGGACCTATGAAGATTTTCATAATTGGATTCCGGCCACGATGTCAAAAATTCAACTCCTCGGTCAAACTTTCCAAAAATATTCTATTTTCCAACATTCGCCATAATGCGTCGAATTGTCCTACGGACTTCCAATTTCAAATCCGGACATTTGCCTAAGTCCGAAATCACCATACGAAGCTATAGAAACTTTCAGAATTCCATTCCGACCCTCAGATCAAAATCTCGCCTAATAACCGAAAATCGCTAAAATACTAACTCCACCAATTCAAGCCTAATTCTACACCGGACCTCCAAAACAAATTTCGATCACACTCCTAAGTCGTAAATCACCTCCCGAATCTAACTGAATCATGGGAATTCACATCCGAGCCCTGTAACTCATAAGTCAACATCCAGTTGACTTTTACAACTTAAACCTTCTTGAAAGAGACTAAGTATCTCATTTCTTACCAAATTCACTCCGCACTAAAACTACTTGACGTGGTTATATAAAACACGGCTAACGAAGCATGATATGGTAGAAACGGGGAAAACGGAGTGGTAACTCATGAGACGACTGGCCGGATCGTCACACTTGCACTCTTGTGTGTGGCTACTCTTGGATTTATTCTTCAACCTTCAAGACTCAACTTAAGGTGGTAAGATGAATTCTTAGAAATATTAGATCACTTCTAGGTAATCAATAAAGGTGATAAGTTTAGGCTTAATGTTGTTCTTGTTATTCTAAAGGGTCGGGTTTCACAATCTATCTCTGGTTTTTAATTCTATATCAAAGGGGATTAGTTCTTCGTTAGCTAATTGTTGTTGTTAGGATTCAACTTCAGGAATAAACTTCTTGAATTCAAGAAACTCTATATTTAATTAATTATATCTTTTATTTCTATCTTCTTTTTCGTTTCCCTATTTTCTTTTAGTTTCCGCACGTTTCTTGATTTTCTTTTGTAATTCTTGAATCCCCAATCGTGTTGTTATCAGGAACACCCACAGCAAATGCTGTGCAAGTGTAAGCAAGCCCGATTCGGTGCAGAATACACACTCTCATTAGGCCTATCAATGAGCCCCCAAAACTATTCCGATCATACCAAAATGGGTATATAAGTTTCAAAAAACCCACAGTGCCCCAACCACAACACATACTTAGTCGTCCTATCTATTAACACATCTTCACATTTCGCAACCCAGGAACTGTCTGCCTCTGTCGACAAGTAGTATTTAAACCTCAAGAATACAGTAAACTCCATACCAGATCTCCAACTCCCCAACTCAAATAACTTGCACATCATTCATACGAAATCAGCTCGTGAGAAATACTCCCAAAAACCTTTCGTGCCACGTAAAAAAACCTGAATATTGTGTAATTACATTGTCATGCACATTTTTGGGCGACCTTATTGACAAGATTAAATTGCAAGTTCCCTTGCATAGTGCATCTAAGAGAGGCTTTTATTGGGCAAATCTAAGTAGGCATAAATTTTATTGGGATGATGATGTCCATATGCTTTATAAGGGTGTATATACACCTATTGGACTTAATTAGATTAAGGGGACACATGGTCACTATCTTGTTTTATTCCTACCATTTTTTCAGATTAGTTATTTCCATTTACTACTGCATGTTTTCTTTTTCTTGCAAGGTCGAAATTCGAGGAAGAATTTTCTTCTAGAAGAGGGAAATGATACCATCCTAGGAACCTCAACTTTATTCAAGGATAAGGATGAAGCTTTGGAATCTCATAGAGGACTTTAATAATATTCTAGCTAAAGAGTTGCAAAACAAGGCCAATAGAAGTGCAAATAAAGAAATTGGTTGCACCAACAGGAAGAGCTCAAGGGTAATGTCACGACCCAAATCCCAAAACCGGTCGTGATGGCGCCTCTCGTGAAGACAAGGCAAGCTAATTCAAACCATAACTCATTTTAAGCAGTTAATTTAACAAGAGAACAACACAACATAGTTTAATAGCGGTTTTTTGTGGAAAAACTTAGTGAAATAGCGGTCATTTGTGGAAAAACAAAGTGAACCATCCCAAAAACAGCCCGAAAACGGGGTGTCACAAAGTCATGAGCAACTAATGAAATCCTACTAATAAGATTACTATTACAATATCTATGGTACAATTGTTTGAAGAAAGTGGAAATAGATACGTGGCTGCGGACGCCAACAGCTACGTCATAGTCTCTGACTTACCGCTGTAACCTACAGTTATCATTGTTACCAACTGTAACCTACAGTTATCATTGTTACCAACTGTAATATTCCTGGGCTCAGTAACAATCTCACAGCTCTGGTTACCAGTTGTCATTATTACCAACTGGAACCTACAGTTGTCATTGTTACCAACTATAATATCTCAGGTTACCAGTTGTCATTGTTACCAACTGTAATTATCACCATGGGTACCCGCGCTCACTGGGGGTGTACAGACTCCGGGAGGGCCCCCTTACGGCCCAAGCGCTATATCAAGCCACCTCGTGGCATACATCTAGGCCCTCGGCCTCATATCAATCAAGCCACCTCGTGGCGTATACACAGTGTCTCGGGCCCTCGGCCTCATATCACTCAGTAAAAACTCACATCTGGCACTTGGCCGTAGTCAGTCAGAAAATCATCACAAGCCCCTTGGGCATAGTAAAACAGTAGTTCTCAGCCCAAAACATCATTCAAAATATCGTGTAAATCTCAAAACTGAGTAAAAAGTTGCTGAGTTGTACAACAGTGGAAACAACGTGACTGAGTTCAAGTAATAAGTACAAATAGTGAGGAAATAGTGATAAAAATCCCAGGAGGGTTCAAAAAATTGGCACGAAGCCCAAATATGGCAATGAGCCCAAAACATGATGATATCAAATAGGTTTCAATAAAATATGTAGTAAAAATCATCAATCGGGACGGACCATGTCACAATCCCAGTAGTCAACGACCCACGCTCATCATCGAGCGTGTGACTCACTTCATTATAGCACTACGATGTGCAAATCTGGGGTTTCGACGCCTACAATCACTACTCACCTCGAACCGGTTAAATTCCTAGCCCACGACGCCTTAGCCCTTCGAGTTGGCCTCCGCGTGCGTCGAATCTATTGAAATTAAGAACAATTACGTCACAATATGTTGAGGGAACAAAGCCCACTCGAAAACAATCAATAAATACTAAGAAATCCCAAAATTAGCAAAACCCGAGCCCTAGGCCCACTTTTTGAAATTCAGTAATTTTTCACCTCACCGGGTTCCTTATCTTCCCACGAGTTCAACCATATAAGATTTATCGAATTCCGACATCGATTCGACCTCCAAGTCTTAAAATCTAAACTTAAGGATTTTTCCAAATTTTCCCCAACTTAATCACAATTACAAGCTAGAATAGCAGTAGGTTTGGGTAATTTTGACCAAGATTAAGTCAAGAACACTTACCCCGATGTTTTCCCTTGGGAATCTTCCAAGAATTGCCTCAACACTTGCTTCAACTCAAGCTCTATAGCTCCAACAATGTTGAAGATGGTCAAAACTCCTCCTCTTGAGAATTTGTCCAAGAAAATGTCCTTTGGATATGATTTTAAGGTTGATTTGCTGTGATTCTATGGTGTTCGGAGGTGTTTCTCTTTGTGGGTAACGGAAAATGGCTTTTGCATGGCAAATGGGCACTGATTTCTGTTTATAAAGGGGCCACAAATCGAGAAAAAACA
Organism: Nicotiana obtusifolia; assembly: GCA_002018475.1. Taxonomy (NCBI): domain Eukaryota; kingdom Viridiplantae; phylum Streptophyta; class Magnoliopsida; order Solanales; family Solanaceae; genus Nicotiana; species Nicotiana obtusifolia. The sequence goes on from MCJB01051006.1 coordinate 28,001, forward strand.
CCCCTGTCCGGCCCTATATGTGATCGCATATCTGTCGCATAACAGATATGCGGTCCGCATATTTGACCTGGCCACCACAAAAGTGGCCCTAGCCTTCAACGAAATTTCAACATGAAGCATGGTTTGCGGTCCGCATTTCAGGTTTGCGATCGCATTTTCGACCGCATTCTTGACGTTAAAGTTTCTTCAGTTTTCTGTCTCAGTTTGCGGTCTCAATGTCAGATATGCGGTCCGCATATTAGATATGATGTCCGCATTTCCTACCGCATTTCTGACACAAGCTTTTCCCAGGAACTGCCTGGGTTTGCGATCTCCTGGAGAGATATGCGGTCCACATTTGAGAAATGCGACCGCATTCTCGACACCTGGTTTTCTGCAACTTTGTTTTCCAACGATGAATTAGTCCGTTTAACCATCCAAAACTCACCCGAGGCCTCAGAAATGTCAACCAAACACGCCAACATACTCCATAGCATCATTCAAACTTGTTCCAACCTTCGGAATGCTCAAACAACCTCTCAACGTCGAGTCGGATTCAAGCCTAAGGATTTCAAAATCCTCTAAATCGCTCTGTTGATCTAAACCCAACCAAACCTTGTCCGAATGACCCGAAATTTCGCACGCAAGTCCTAAATCACATATCGAAGCTACAACAACTTTCGGAATCCCATTCTGACCCTCGGATCAAATCTCGCCTAACACCCGGAAATTGCCAAAATGCTAACTTCGCCAATTCAACTCTAGTTCTACACCGGACCTCCAAAACTAATTCCGATCCCACTCCTAAGTCATAAATCATCTCCCGAAACTAACCGAACCATGGGAACTCACATCCGAGCCCTCTAACCCAAAAGTCAACATCCGGTTGACTTTCCGATTTTAACCTTCTTGAAAGAGACTAAGTGTCTCATTTCTTACCAAATCTACTCCGAACGCAAACCATTCAACGTGATTACATAAAATACGGATAACGAAGCGTAATAAAGCATAAATGGGGAAAACAGAGTGGTAACTCACGAGACGACTAGCTGGGTCGTCACATTCTCCCCCACTTAAACAAACGTTCGTTCTCGAACGAGTCAAGAAACATACCTGAAGTATCAAATAGGTGAGGGTATCTGCTCCGCATTTCCCGCTCGGTTTCCCAGGTAGCCTCCTTCGCGAACCGACCTCTCCATTGAAATTTCACTGAAGCTATCTTGTTGGACCTCAACTTCTAAACCTGACGATCCAAAATCGCCACTGGCTCCACCTCATAGGTCAAATTATCATCCGACTGAATCGTGCTGAAGTCCAAAATATGAGACGGGTCCCCAATATACTTCCGGAACATAGAAACATGAAATACTGGGTGAACACTCGACAGACTGGGTGGCAAAGCAAGCTCATAAGCCACCTCCCCGATTCTCCGAAGTACTTCAAATGGCCCAATGAACCGAGGACTTAATTTCCCTTTCTTCCCGAATCTCATAGCACATTTCATTTGCGAAACCTTCAGCAAGACCTTCTCACCAACCATGTAAGTCACATCTCGAACCTTCCTATTGGCATAACTCTTTTGCCTTGATTGTGCTGTACGGAGCCTCTCCTGGATTGTTTTCACCTTCTCTAAAGCATCCTGAACCAAGTCAGTCCCCAATAGCCTAGCTTCGCCGGGCTCGAACCAACCAATCGGAGATCTACGCTGCCTCCCATACAAAGCCTCATACGGAGCCATCTGAATACTTGACTAATAGCTGTTGTTATAAACGCTCTGCAAGCGGTAGAAATTCATCCCATGAACCTCCGAAATCAACAACACATGCACGTAACATGTCCTTCAGTATCTGAATGGTACGTTTTGACTGCCCATCCGTCTGAGGATGAAATGTTGTGCTCAATTCCACCTGAATACCCAACTCCCTCTGCACGTCTTTCTAGAACTGCAAAGTGAACTGCGTACCTCTATCTGAAATGATAGAAACTGGAATACCATGCAGCCGGACAATCTCTCGGATATAAATCCTTGCCAACCGTTCTGAAGAATAGGTAGTACACACAAGAATGAAGTGCGCAGACTTGGTCAGCCGATCCACAATGACGCAAATAGCATCGAACTTCTTCAAAGTCCGTGGGAGTCCAACAACAAAGTCCATAGTGATCCGCTCCCATTTCCACTAGGGAATAGCCATTTGCTGAAGCAAACCACCAGGCCTCTGATGTTCATATTTTACTTGCTGATAGTTGAGACACCGAGCTACGAATCTCACAATATCCTTCTTCATCCTTCTCCACAAATAATATTGCTTCAAATCCTGGTACATCTTTGCGGCACCCGGATGAATGGAATACCGTGAGCTATGGGCCTCCTCCAGAATCAACTCTCGGAGCCCATCCATATTGGGTACACAAATCCGGCCCTGCATCACCAACACTCCATCGTCGCCGATGGTCACATCTTTAGCATCATTATGCTGGACTCTATCTTTAAGGACGAGCAAATATGGATCGTCATGCTGATGCTCCCTGATGCGATCGTATAACGAAGACCGAGAAACCACGCAAGCCAATACCCGATTGGATTACGAGATGTCTAATCTCACAAACCTATTGGCCAAGGTCTGGACATCGACTGCGAGAGGTCTCTCTTCAATTGGAATGTATGCCAAACTCCCCATGCTCACTGCCTTTCGGCTCAAAGCATCGGCCACCGCGTTGGCCTTTCCCGGAATGGTATAGTATAGTAATATCGTAATCCTTGAGCAATTCCAGCCATCTCCGCTGCCTCAATTTTAGATTCTTTTGCCTGAACAGATGTTGAAGGCTACGTTGATCAGTAAATACCTCACAAGATACGCCATACAAGTAATGCCTCCAAATCTTTAAAGCATGAACTATGGCAGCCAGCTCCAAATCATGCATGGGGTAGTTCTTCTCATGGCGCTTCAACTGATGAGAAGCACAAGCAATAACTCTACCCTCCTGCATTAGTACACAACCGATCCCAATTCTTGAGGCATCACAATACACGGTATACGAATATGAGGCTGATGGTAGAACCAATATTGAAGCTGTGGTTAAGGCTGTCTTGAGATTTTGAAAGCTCTCCTCACACTTGTCGACCATACAAATGGAACACCCTTTTGGGTCAATTTGGTCAAGGACGATGCAATAGATGAGAATCCCTGAACAAACCGGCGATAATAGCCTGCCAACCCAAGAAAGCTACGAATCTCTATGACTGAGGACGGTCTAGGCCAACTCTGGACCGCCTCTATCTTCTTTGGATCAACCTGTATACCCTCGCTGGACACCATGTTTCCCAAGAAAGCCACCGAATTGAGACAAAACTCGCACTTAGAGAATTTTGCATAAAGATTCTCCTCCCTCAATCTCTGTAATACAACTCGCAAATGTTCTGCGTGCTCTTCCTGATTACGCGAGTACACCAGAATATCATCAATGAATACCACCACGAATGAATCCAGATAAGGCCGAAATACATTGTTCATTAACTGCATGAACGCTGCTGGGGCATTGGTTAGCCCGAAAGACATAACAAGAAACTCGTAGAGGCCATATCTAGTCCGGAAAGCAGTCTTAAGAATATCTGCATCCCTGATCTTTAACTGGTGATATCTTGAACGTAGATCAATCTTAGAGAACACTCGTGCTCCCTGAAGCTGGTCAAATAAATCATCGATGCGAGCCAAAGGATATTTGTTCTTGATTGTTACCTTGTTCAATTGCCTATAATCGATGCACATTCTCATCGTGCCATCCTTCTTTTTCACAAATAGAACCAGTGCACCCCAAGGTGACACACTAGGCCGAATGAACCCTTATCTAGGAGTTCCTGAAGTTGCTCCTTTAACTCTTTCAACTCTGTTGGTGCCATACGATACGGCGAAATAGAAATGAGCTGAGTGCCCGGCACCAAGTCAATACCAAAATCAATATCCCTGTCCGGTGGCATGCTCGGCAGGTCTACAATAAATACATCGGGAAGATCCCTCACAACTGGAACATAATCGATGCTTGGAGTCTCAGCTCCAACATCCCTCACAAACGCTAGGTATGCAAGGCAACCCTTCCCAACCATACACTGGGCTTTCAAGTATGATATCACCCTACTAGGAATATAATAAGTCACGCCACGCCACTCTATTCGCGACACACTCGGCATAGCCAAAGTAACTGTCTTAGCATGACAGTCTAAAATAACACGACATGGAGATAGCAATCCACGACTAAAATGAAAACAAAATCTACCATGCTTAGTAGCAATAGGTCCACTTAGGTCTCCAGACCCCCAATAGTTACTACACACGACCGGTACACACGGTCTACAATAACAGTGTCGCCCACCGTGTAGACACATAAATAGGTAAAGCAAGAAACTCTCGGGGCGTACTCAAATAATGAGCAAAATATGAGGACACATATGAATAAGTGGAACCGGGATCAAATAATATAGAGAAATCTTTGTGGCAGACTGAAATAATACCTGTGATGACAGTATCTGAAGCACTGGCATCTGTCCTGCCTGGGATTGCATAGAATCGAGCCTAGCCACCCCCTGCTCGACCTCCCCCTCTGGGGAGACCTCTGGCTGCCTGATCTCCACCCTTAGCTGGCTGGGCGGGCGGTAAGGTAACTGGAGCACAATAACTGGAGCAGAAGTCGAGGGCTGACACCTCTGCTGGAACGGTCTAGCACCACGATGAGGACATTGCCTCCACATGTGGCCCATCTCGCCACAATCATAACAACTCCCTGGTGCTCTAGCAGATGCACTTGGCCTAGGAGGACCCTGGGCCAACGGAGCATGAGCTGGAAGGGCACTAAGTGATGACTGGCCCTGCTGCAACCCATGATGACCACGACCTGCAGATGCCCCACGGTATTCTGGACGGGCTGGCTGAGCAGGCCTGAAGGAACGGCCTCTACCCTGCTGAAACTGGCCTCTCGAAGGAGTACCACTGTAACTACCCGATCCTCGAGGCCACTTAGCCTCCCTCTCCTCTCGCTCCTGACGGCGAATCGTCTCAATATCGCTAGCTATATCAACCACCTCCTCGAAGGTAGCACCCAATACTCTCTCCCTGGTCATGAGGATACGGAGATGATAGTTAAGGCCATCCACAAACCTCCTGATCCTTTCACGATCAGTCGGTACCATCCATATAGCATGTCCAGCCAACTTGGAAAATCTTGACTTATATTGTGACACCGTCATATCCCCCTGTCGCAGCCACTCAAACTGTCTGCGCAGCCCCTCTCTGCGGGACTGCGACACATACTTCTCCACGAAAAGAGCGGAGAACTGCTGCCAAGTAAGGGGCGCTGCATCAACCGGCCTACGCCTCTCATACGCCTCCCACTAATTAAAGGCAGCTCCCGTAAACTGAAAGGTGGTGAATGCCACACCACTAGACTCAATAATCCCGGCTGTTCGGAGCATTCACTGACACTTGTCAAGAAAACCCTGGGCATCCTCGCCCTCAACACCACTGAATGACAGAGGCTGGAGTCTGCCAAACCTCTCAAGGTGACGCTGCTCATCATCTGGCATAACTGGTACTATGAATTCCTGAGCTGGTGCAGCTGGCTGGGCTAGAGGTTCCCCCGGCATCTGAAGTCCCTGCACTACCTGCTCAGGCGTACGGGCAACTGGAGTATGATTGCCTCCCCCGGCCTGTGAAGTAGTTGCGGTTGTGGTGGCTGAAACCGCCTGAGCCAGGCTAGTGCAAACAGATAATATTTGAGCCAAGGTCTCCAAAAGACCTGGAATAGAGATAGGCACAGCTGGTGCCTAAACTGGTGCTGCTGGAGCCTGTTCCTGAGCCGGGGCAGCTGGTGGATCAACAGATGCTGCCCTTTCCGCTTTGCCTCTACTACGACCACGACCGCGTCCACGGCCTCTGGTGGCCTCAGTGGGTGGTACTGGTGGTCGTCCACCTCGTCCAGTAGTTCGCGGCCTCACCATCTGTGGGAGAACAGGTTAGCAGAAGTTCTAGTACTCAGATCAACAAGTCCGCACGACAAGAATTTCTAGAATATGGAATTTTCCTAAAAAGGTTCCGCAGCCTCTCGAAGATAAATACAGACGTCTCCGTACCGATCCGCAAGACTCTACTAAATGCGCTCATGACTCATGAGACCTATGTAACCTAGGCTCTGATACCAAGCTGTCACGACCCAAATCCCAAACTCGGTCGTGATGGCGCCTCTTGTGAAGACAAGGCCAACCAATTCGAACCATAACTCATTTTAAGCAGTTAATTTAACAAGAGAACAACACAACATAGTTTAATAGCGGTCATTTGTGGAAAAACATAGTGAACCATCCCAACAACGACCCGAAACCTGGGTCTCACAAAGTCATGAGCAACTAATGAAATCCTAATAACAAGATTACTATTTCAATATCTCTGGCACAATTTTTTGAAGAAAATGGAAATAATAATATAAAGAGATACGGGGCTGCGGACGCCCACAGCTACCTCGTAGTCTCTGAGTCACCGCTCTAACAATCATAGTCAATGCCTCGGAGCGGAATCAAGAACTGCTGAATCTGCACACATGGTGCAGGGAGTAATGTGAGTACTTCCAACTCAGTGAGTAGCACATATAAATAATGACTGAAAGTAAGGAAACACGTAAACCACAAATCAATGCATAATGAAGCAGTAAATCGTTATTTGAAAACAATATATCAGTAAGAAATCATTTAAAAATCTTCTTAGCTCTGGTTACCAGATGCCATTGTTACCAACTGTAACCTACAGTTATCATTGTTACCAACTGTACTATTCCTGGGCTTAGTATCAATCTCACAGCTCTGGTTACCAGTTGTCATTGTTACCAACTATAATATCTCTTGTACCAGTTGTCATTGTTACCAACTGGAACCTACAGTTGTCATATTTACCAACTGTCATATCTCTGGTTACCAGTTGTCATTATTACCAACTGTAACCTACAGTTGTCATTGTTACCAACTGTAATATCTCTTGGTACCCTGCGCTCACTGGTGGTGTACAGACTCCGGGAGGGGCCCCTTACCGCCCAAGCGCTATATCAAGCCACCTCGTGGCATAAATCTAGGCCCTTGGCCTTATATCAATCAAGCCACCTCGTGGCGTATACACAGTGTCTCGGGCCCTCGCCCTCATATCACTCAGTAGAACCTCATATCTGGCACTTGGCACGAAGCCCTAATATGGCAATCAGCCCCAAACATGATGATATCAAATAGGTTTCAATCAAATATATGGTAAAAATCATCAATCGGGACGGACCAAGTCACAGTCCCAGTAGTAAACGACCCCACTCTCATCATCGAGCGTGTGCCTCACTTCAATGTAGCACTACGATGTGCAAATCCGGGGTTTCGAACCCTCAGGACATCATTTACAATCACAACTCACCTCGAACTAGTTAAATTCCTAGCCCACGACGCCTTTGCCCTTCGAATTGGCCTCCGCGTGCGTCGAATCTATCCAAATTCAGGACAATTACGTCACAATATGTCGAGGGGACAAAGCCCACTCGAAAACAATCAATAAATACTAAGAAATCCCAAAATTAGCAAAACCCGAGCCCTAGGCCCACTTTTCGAAAATCAGTAATTTTTCACCTCAACGGGTTCCTTATCTTCCCACGAGTTCAACCATACAAGATTTATCGAATTCCGACATCGATTCGACCTCCAAGTCTTAAAATCTAAACTTAAGGATTTTTCCAAATTTTCCCCAACTTAATCACAATTACAAGCTAGAATAGCAGTAGGTTTGGGTAATTTTGACCAAGATTAAGTCAAGAACACTTACCCCGATGTTTTCCCTTGCGAATCTTCCAAGAATTGCCTAACAACTTGCTTCAACCCGAGCTCTATAGCTCCAACAATGTTGAAGATGGTCAAAACTCCTCCTCTTGAGAATTTGTCCAAGAAAATGTCCTTTGGATATGATTTTAAGGTTGATTTGCTGTGATTCTATGGTGTTCGGAGGTGTTTCTCTTCGTGGGTAACGGAAAATGGCTTTTGCATGGCAAATGGGCACTGATTTCTGTTTATAAAGGGGCCACAAATCGAGAAAAAACACCCCTGTCCGGCCCTACATGTGATCGCATATCTGTCGCATAACAGATATGCGGTCCGCATATTTGACCTGGCCACCGCAAAAGTCGCCCTAGCCTTCACCGCAATTTCAACATGAAGCATGGTTTGCGGTCCGCATTCCAGGTTTGCGACCGTATTTCCTACCGCATTTCTGACATAAACTTTGCCCAGGAACCTGCTTGGGTTTGCGATCTCTTGGAGAGATATGCGGTTCGCATTTGAGAAATGCGACCGCATTCTCGACACCTGGTTTTCTGCAACTTTGCTTTCCAACAATGAATTAGTCCGTTTAAACACTCAAAACTCACCTGGGGCCTCTGAAATCTCAACCAAACACGCCAACATACTCCATAACATCATTCAAAGTTGTTCCAACCTTCGGAATGCTCAAACAACCTCTCAACGCCCAATTCGAGTCGGATTCAAGCCTAAGGATTTCAAAATCCTCTAAATCGCTCTGTTGATCTAAACCCAACCAAACCTTGTTCGAATGACCCGAAATTTTGCACGCAAGTCCTAAATCACATATCAAAGCTACAGCAACTTTCGGAATCCCATTCCGATCCTCGGATCAAAATCTCGCCAATTCAACTCTAGTTCTACACCAGACCTCCAAAACTAATTCCGATCCCACTCCTAAGTCATAAATCATCTCCCAAAACTAACAGAACCATGGGAACTCACATCCGAGCCCTCTAACCCAGAAGTCAACATCTGGTTGACTTTCCGGTTTAAACCTTCTTGAAAGAGACTAAGTGTCTCATTTCTTACCTAATCTACATCGAACGTGAACCATTCAACGTGATTACATAAAATACGGATAACGAAGAATAATAAAGCAGAAATGGGGAAAACGGAGCGGTAACTCACGAGACGACTAGCTGGGTCATCACAGGTAAATGATATGAATTGGCTAAGATTACAATCATTTTGTTGCCCAAATTTATGTCCACGAAGATGAGGATTGGATCCCAAGAGACATCCTTTGAAGAAGGTCATAGTTAGTCCATTTTTGGACTAATTTGGCAGCTAAAATGTGTCCAAACTTGCAACCCATGAAGTCCTACATAAAGACACGTTTTTATAACATAAAAAGGACTTACTTTATTTTCAAGAAGGGACAATAGGCGTGCTACGTGTTGAGTACAAGTTGGTGCCAAGTTGCTTGCAAATTTCCTTCAAGATTTTCAAGCTTTTCAAGATATCCAAGATTAGTTTGGTACTTATTTCCAAATATTTTGGGACTATATTTATTGCTTTCTTCGTTGGTGAAGGTTATGTTTTCCTTTTCCTAAGATTGTTGGATTTACTTTCGATGAATGACTTGGTTTTTCCTTTCTAGTGTTTACCTTTTCCCAAGGTAGTTGGACTAGTTGTCCAAAGTAGTTTAGGACTTTATTTCCTTATTTTTTTAGCCTTAATTTCGTGACCCATCCTACCTATATAAGGGGTGTGTTCTTTGTTTTTGGATTTAGATTATATACACTATTATCAAAATGAAATGTGAGATATTTCTTGCACTCTTGTGTGTGACTACTTTTGGATTTATTCTTCAACCTTCAAGACTCAACTTAAGGTGTTAAGATTAAACCCTTCCGATGTCACGACCCTAACCCCGAACCCAGCGTGATGGCACCCCTCGTGAAGACAATGCCAACCAATTTAACCCAAATCTCATTTTAAGAAGTTAATTAACATGAAAACAATATAAGCATGATTTAATAGCAATAATTTGCGGAAATATAGCTAACCATGATAGAAACCATCCCGACACCGCCCAAACCGGGGTGTCACAAGTCCTGAGCAAATATGGATCCGGACACAAGTGTACTAAATACAATATCTGGCACAACTGTTGGAAGAACATAGAAACAATAAGATAAGGGGAATACCGGGCTGCGGACACCAACAACTACATCGTAGTCTCTGAATCAACGCTTGGACGAGAGGAGTCAGCACTCCGGAGCGGAACCAACAACGCCTGAATCTGCACACATGGTGCAGGGAGTAATATGAGTACTCCAACTTAGTAAGTAACAAATATAAGGTATGACTGAAAGTAAGAGAGCACGTAAAGCACAAGGCATTCTTCAATGAAGCAGTAAAACATCATTTGAAAACAGTAAATCAGTGAGAAATCAAGTAAAATCTCCTCGCCCCTCGGGCTCAGTATCAACAAATCCGCCCCTCGAGCAATATAGCAGAATAGTACCAGCCCCTTGGGCTCAAATCTTAGAACAATACCAGCCCCTCGGGCTATCACATGGTACAATATCAGCCCCTCAGGCTATATCTCACATCACAATGGGTACTCCCCCTCACCGGGGGTGTACATACTCCGGGAGGGACCCCTCACGGCCCAAGCGCAATATCAAGCCATCTCGCGGCATCAAATCTAGGCCCTCGGCCTCATATCAGTCAAGCCACCTTGTGGCGTATATGAAGTATCTCACCCTCGGTCTCATATCAGTCACAAGCCACCTCGTGGCGCATAAAGTATCTCAAGCCCTCGGCCTCATATCACTCAGTATATCCTCACATCTGGCGCTAGGCCGCACTCAGTCAGAAAATCATCACAAGCCCCTAGGGCATAGTAAAACAGTAGTTCTTAGCCCAAAAACATCATTAAAAGATTATTTAAGTCTCAAAACTGAGTAAAAGTGACTGAATTGTAAAACAGTGGAAAATAGCATGACTGAGTTCAAGTAATAACCAAAATAGTGACGAAACAGTGATAAAAATCCTCAAAGGGTTCAAATAATTGGCACGAAGTCCAAATATGACAATCAGCCTGAATCATGATGATAACAAATAATTTTCAGTCAAATACGCGGTAAAAATCATCAATCGAACCGGCTAAATCCCTAGCCCTACATGCCTTTGCCCCTCGAATTGGCCTCCACGCGCGTCGAATCTATCCAAAATCAGAACGAATACGTCACAATATGCTGAAGGGATAAAGCCCAAGCAAAAACAATCGAAAAATATCAAAATTTCTGAAATTAGCAAAACCCGAGCCTCGGGCCCACTTCTCGAAGCTCTGAAATTTTCACATCAACGGGTTCCTTATCTCCCAACGAGTTCATACATATCAAAAGTTCTCAAATCCGACCCCAAATGGTCCTCCAAACACCCAATTAAAATTTCAAAATCCCAAGCCCTATTTCTTCCATTTTTAGCAAGACTTCAATGGTTTTCTAGGTGGATTTCACAATATAAAACGAGTTTTAGGTCCGAAATTCTTACCTCCAATCGATTCTCCTTGAATCCCTCATTAATTTCCTTCAAGAACCTCCAAAAATGAGCAACTAAGGGTGAAAATATACCCAAAATCGCGGACAAGAAAGCTTAAAAACATTCAGTCTACGCAAGTCGCATGTGTGAAAAGCGACTTGGCTCCTATTTCCAGGAAGAAAATTTCAGTACTAGCCTTCGGTAAATCGATCATAACTTTCTGTACAAATGTCCAAAGCATAAATGGTTTATCTTTCTGGAAACTAGATTCAAAGAGCTACAAATTTCATGTTTAGATCATCTCCTAATTCTTTATATATTGCAAGATATAAGCTTCCAAAGTCAGTCCTATGCAGCAGAAATTTCTACTATGCACACCGCCTGGAAAACAACAGTAGTACCAGACTTTGGTTAATCTATCGTAACTTTCGATACAAATGCCCAAATGATAAATGGTTTATATTCATGGAAACTAGATTCAAAGGGCTATAACTTTCATTTTTGGACCATCTCCAAATTCCTTACAGATTTTGAGATATAAGTTTCCAAAGTCGCTCATGTGCAGCAGAAATTTCTGCTATGCACGCTGTCTGGAAAATAACAGTAGTACCAGGCTTCGGTTAATCTACCGTAACTTTCTGTATATATGTCCAAATGATGAATAGATTATATTTCCTGAAACTAGACGCAAAGTGCTATAACTTCCATGTTTTGATAATTTCCAAATTCTATATAGATCGCGAGATATAAGCTCCCAAAATAAGCTTTGTGCAGTAGAAATTTCTGCGATGCACCAGCAGTTAAAAAATGGATAGAAATGGTTCGAAACTACTCCGAATCACACCCGAGTCATTCGGGACCCCGTCCGGATATACCAACAAGTCCTAAAGCATATTACAGACTCAGTCGAGGCCTCAAATCACATCCAACAATGCTAAAAACACGAATGATACCCCAATTTAAGCCTAATGAAGCTAACATATTCAAACTTCTACATTCGATGCCGAAACCTATCAAATCGAGTCCGATTAACCTCAAATTTTGCACACAAGTCACAAATGACATAACGAACCTATGAAGATTTTCAGAACTGGATTTCAACCCCGATATCAAAAAGTCAACTACTCGGTCAAACTTTTAAAAAATCTTCCATTTTCCAACATTCGCCAAAATGCGTTGAATTGTCCTACGGACTTCCAATTTAGGATCCGGACATACGCCTAAGTCCGAAATCACCATACGAAGCTATAGCAACTCTCAGAATTCCATTCCGACCCTCGGATCAAAATCTCGCCTAACAACCGGAAATCGCCAAAATACTAACTCCACCAATTCAAGCCTAATTCTACACCGGACCTCCAAAACCAATTCCGATCACACTCCTAAGTCATAAATCACCTCCCGAAGCTAATCGAACCATCGGAACTCACATCCGAGCCCTCTAACTCATATGTCAATATCCAGTTGACTTTTCCAACTTAAACCTTCTTAAAAGAGACTAGGTGTCTCAACTCTTACCAAATCCACTTCGAACGCAAAACTACTCAACTCCATCACATATAACACGGATACCGAAGCATAATGAAGCAGAAATGGGCGGAAACTGAATGGTAACTTAGGAGACGACTGGTCGAGTCGTCACATCCACCCTAACTTAAACAAATGTTCGTCCTCGAACGAGTCAAGAAACATATCTGAAGCCTCAAATAGGTGAGGATATCTGCTCCGCATCTCCCGCTCGGTCTCCCAGGTAGCCTCCTCCACGGGCCGACCTCTCCATTGCACTTTCACTAAAACTATATCCTTGGACCTCAACTTCCGAACTGACAACCCAAAATTGGCGAAACCTTCAGCAAGACCTTCTCACCAACCATATAGGACACATCTCGAACCTTCCTATCAGCATAACTCTTTTGCCTCGACTGCGTTGTACAAAGCCTCTCCTGAATCACTTTCACCTTCTCTAGAGCATCCTGAACCAAATCAGTCCCCAATAGCCTAGCCGCGCCAGGCTCGAACCAACCAACTGGAGATCTACACCGCCTCCCATACAAAGCCTCATACAGAGCCATCTGAATACTCGACTGGTAGCTGTTTTTATAAGCAAACTCTGCAAGCGGTAGAAACTCATCCCATGAACCTCCGAAATCAATAACACATGCACGCAATATGTCCTCCAATATCTGCATAGTACGCTCGGACTGCCCGTTCGTCTGAGGATGAAAAGCAGTGCTCAACTCCACCTGAGTACCCAACTCTCTCTGCACGGCTCTCCAACACTGCGAAGTAAACTGAGTACCTCTATCTGAAATGATAGAAACTGGGACATCATGCAGCCGAACAATCTCCCGGATATAAATCCATGCTAACCGCTTTGAATAATAGGTAGTACACACAGGAATGAAGTGCGTGGACTTGGTTAGCCGATCCACAATCACCCAAATAGCATCGAACTTCTTCAAAGTCCGTGGAAGTCCAACAACAAAGTCCATAGTGATCCCCTCCCACTTCCACTCGGGAATAGCCATCTGCTGAAGCAAGACACCCGGTCTCTGATGCTCATATTTTACCTGCTGATAGTTGAAACGCCAAGCTACAAATCCCATAATATCTTTCTTCATTCTTCTCCACCAATAGTGCAGTCTCAAGTCTTGATACATCTTCGCGGCACCCGAATGAAAGGAATACCGCGAGCTATGGGCCTCCTCCAGAATCAACTCCCGAAGCCCATCCACATTAGGCACACAAATCTGGCCCTGCATTCTCAACACTCCATCATCGCCAATGGTCTCATCTCTGGCATCAAATTCTAAACTCTGTCCCTAAGGACAAGCAAATGCGGATCGTTATACTGGCGCACTCTGATGTGATCATATAAGGAAGACCGAGAAACCACACAAGCCAACACCGGACTAGGTTCCGAAATATCTAATTTCACAAACCGATTGGCCAAGGCCTGAACATCAACTGCAAGGGGTCTCCCCCCAATTGGAATATATGCCAAACTCCCCATACTCACTGCCTTTCGGCTCAAAGCATCGGCCACCACATTGGCCTTTTCTGGATGGTACAATATAGTGATGTCATACTCCTTGAGCAACTCCAACAATCTCCGCTGCCTCAAATTAAGATCCTTTTGCTTGAACAAATGCTGAAGGCTGCGATGATCAGTAAACACCTCGCAAGATACGCCATACAAGTAATGCCTCCAAATCTTCAATGCATGAACTGTGGCAGCCGGCTCCAAATCATGAACGGGGTAGTTCTTCTCATGGGGCTTCAACTGACGAGAAGCATAAGCAATAACTGTATCCTCCTGCATCAATACACAACCAATCCCGACTCTCGAAGCATCACAATACACGGTATATGAACCTGAAGTTGATAGCAAAACCAATACTGGAGCTGTGGTCAAGGTTGTCTTGAGCTTCTGAAAGCTCTCCTCACACTCGTGCGAACATACAAATGGAGCACCCTTCTGAGTCAATTTTGTCAAGGGCGATGCAATGGATGAGAATCCTTGAACAAACCAGCGATAATAGCCTGCCAACCCAAGAAAACTACGAATATCTATGGCTGAGGACGGTCTAGGCCAACTCTGAACCGCCTCTATCTTCTTTGGATCATCCTGAATACCCTCGCTAGACACTACGTGCCCCGAGAAAGCCACTGAACCGAGCCAAAACTCACACTTAGAGAATTTTGCATAAAGCTTCTCCTCCCTCAATCTCTGCAATACAACTCGCAAATGCTCCGCGTGCTCCTCCTGACTACGTGAGTACACCAGAATATCATCAATGAAAACAATAACGAAAGAATCTAGATAAGGCCGGAATACATTGTTCATCAAATGCATGAACGCTGCTGGGGCATTGGTTAACCCGAAAGACATAACAAGAAACTCATATTGACCATATCTAGTCCTGAAAGCACTCTTAAGAATATCTGAATCCCTCATCTTCAACTGGTGATAACTTGAACGGAGATCAATCTTGGAGAACACTCGCGCTCTCTGAAGCTGGTCAAATAAATCATCAATGCGAGGCAAAGGATACTTGTTCTTAATTGTTACCTTGTTCAATTGCCTATAATCGATGCACATTTTCATTGTGCCATCCTTCTTCTTCACAAACAGAACCGGCGCACCCCAAGGTGACACACTAGGCTGAATGAGCCCCTTATCTAAGACTTCCTGAAGCTGCTCCTTCAATTCTTTCAAGTCTGCTGGTGCCATACGATATGGCAGAATAGAAATGGGCTGAGTGCCCGGCACCAGGTCAATACCGAAATCAATATTCATGTCCGGTGGCATGCCCGGCAGGTCTGCAGTAAATACATCGGGAAAATCTCTCACAACTGGAACAGAATCAATGCTAGGAGTCTCAGCTCCAACATCCCTCACAAACGCTAGATATGAAAGGCAACCCTTCCCAACCATACGCTGGGCCTTCAATAATGATATCATTCTACTAGGAACATAATTAGTCACACCACGCCACTCGATCCGCGGTACACCCAGCATAGCCAAAGTGACTGTCTTAGCATGACAGTCTAGAATAGCACGACATGAGATAACCAATCCATGCCCAAATTGACATCCAAATCCACCATGCTCAATAGCAATAGGTCCACTCGTGTCTTCAGACCCCCAATCGTCACCACACATGACCGGTGTTATAACCCTTATTTGTACGTGTTAGTTTACACATAAGACAGTCTACCTGGGTTCGAGAAGAGAATTACCTTTGAGACAATAAGAGTTTAGTCCTATTGGTCTTAAATGATGCAAAGGTGTATAAGGGTGGTTAACAAATATTAGAAGATAAACGAGTTAAGGATGTTGTAACTCGCATTTTTGGGTAAATCGAGAGATGGTTAACATCACCAAGATGTCATGTTTCAAGGTATTTGAATGATATAATATCCATTTCATAAGTCTTCAAGTAAGAAGAGTTATGAAACAGAAGTCGACAAAAGTTGTCCTAACTTAGGTTCACAATTCTACTTAAATGATAGGTCAAATGTTTCTGAGCTTTTCTCCGAATTTATAAGGAATTATGGGGTGATCTACCTACCAAATTAAAGATATATGAGTCTAGTTTCCAATGCTTCAAACCGTTTGTCAATACAATCTCTGAGTATTGAGATAATTGTATTTCCGTAGAACTACGCAAGCTAGTAGGTGACAAGTAGGTGCATCACCTACTTGCCAAAATTAAGGGCTAAAAGTTAAAAGACCCAAGTCGGTCAAGAGAGGGCTTTTAAAAGCTTCTAAAGCCAGATAATTCACTATCATTTCACAGCTTCAAAATCTAAAAGAACCCCTGCAACCCCTCCCCAAAATAATCCCACACAAACCTTAATGGATTTTTTCCCTCTTTCAAGTTCTAGTTGAAGGTAAACCCTAGAGTTTGAGGAACCAAAGCAAGGGCTGAGTTACCTAACAAGCAAGGTGAGTTTACTGCTCTATTTAATACATGTTTTCTACTGTTAAGTCTTGGTAATTCGTTCTATGTGTGTAAGAACTCACGGGACGGTGATCGGAAGCCGTGAGTTCGAGTTATTCACTCGTAGCGAACTGTTTTGTGAACTGTTTTGTGTTGCTGTAAAGCTGCATGTTATACTACTAATTTATGGAGTTTTGGATAAGGAAGGGTGTGGAGAAACACCATATATATTTAGGGTTGTTCCCTGATAGTTGTTCATACCATTTCTGGATTGTTTGACACGACTATAGTGTCCATTGTACGTATGAAGTGATTGGTTCTTGCGTGGACTGTTTTGGGAGGCTCAATATGATTCTTATTGCTGTTGTTTTTCTGTTTGGTGACTGTTTGGACTTGTGTGAAGTCATATATATAGGGGAGGTGCTGTTCGTTTTGTTGCAAAATAGGTTATAGTCAATACATAATAGTTACGACGCTTAAACGATAACGTTAGTGTTCTTTTCTCTTATTGTAGACTAAGAAGTCGTGGAAGTTTCATAGATTGAGATTGGAATGTATTGCAAGGTATGTGAGACTATCCTTTTCCTTCTTTTGCACAACTCTGACTGTACACAATGCAATGAACGAACCCCAAAGATACTCTACTCTTAGGAGGTAGCAGTACATATATTGTTTCCCCTCTTATGGGAGGATTGATATGTTATTATTTCACCATGGTAGTATGACTCTTATGAGTGCAGCATGCATTATCTATTTTACTCTACTGAGCCGCGCTATAGTCGGCCGGGTATGGCACTTATTGTGCAACCACTGATCAGTTGGTATGATAATGAGGAGGCCCACAGAGGCATATGTATGAGATGATGATGAGGCCCACAGAGGCGTATATATGTATATGATGATTTTCAAAAGGATATAAATATATGTATATGCATATGCATGTCAGGCATGACATGGTTAGTCGCCCTCAGAGGCATTCAGATGGTACAGGTTGTATGTCTCTTATGCTGATGCTTATTATTGTTCTTGCATTATGTTTCCTGTCTTACATACTCAGTACATTATCCGTACTGACGTCCTTTATTTGTGGACGCTGCATGTGGTGCTGCAAGTCCGAGCGGGCAGATAGACGAGGCTCCACCACTACAGTAGGCTGTCCAGTTTAGCGAATATTGGCGAGATCCATCCTTCGGACTTGCCGTAGTCTCGGTATGCATTTTGTTATAGGCATTATGGGCATGTCGGGGCCCTGTTCCGACATACATTCATTATGTACGTTTTTGTAGAGGCTCATAGACTATTGTCAATTTATGCATAGACAAGTGATGGGTTGACTTATGTACAGTTGAATTGCCTTGTCGGCAAATGTATGTATTTTGTTTTATGGTTTTGCATTGCAGCCTTGTTGGCCATATTATGTATATAAGTATGTTCGTATCAAGGCATGATGTCTCGGTTCATTATAATTATTGTTCGAGATTATATGCATATGACAAGCCTTATAGATAATAAGGAAAGTTAGATGAAGGGTACGC
>MCJB01051007.1:6432-41918 GCA_002018475.1 Nicotiana obtusifolia
AGGGGAAGATTGTTGGTGTTGAGGGACACCTTTAGATGTTTTCGCCATTAGAATCACTAGAAAGAAAGTTAGTGAAGGGGGAGATGGATGAGTGGGGATTGATGAAAAAGAAGGCAATGCAAGGGAAGTAGGCGAGAAGGAGAACGATCAGAAGATGAAAGGAGGCAATGCAAATGGAAAAGTAAAGAAGGAGAAGTTCGAAGGGCGGTATTTCATATAACGGCGGTTCGCAAATCGAGAAAAGGAGGCATTTAATGAATGGCAGGAGTTTGTCGCGAATCGACATCTGAAAAGACCTTTTTTCGGAACTAGGGTGCGTCATAGTGCTGATGTCACCAGACAAGAGAGACGGTCAAACCTTCACCTAGTTTTTAGAGAAGGGGCGGCGGCTCATTTCGTCCTTTGTCGTTACCTTTCAAAGAACGAGGGGGGCTATCTGTGTATGGCAAAATCAGGTTTTTTCATAAAAGAACAGATCGAGGTTGAATCTCGAGGTCGACCCTCGGCACCGGTTAGCCGACCAGTAGTCGAGACCACATGTCCGATGTAGGAGGTCGGAACCATATGATCGGTGCTCGGACCGATATCCGATATCGAGGTTGGAACCAGAGTTGAGGCCAGGCTCGATATGGCGATCGATGGGCCACGTCGAGTTTTCACCTCGTGATGGTCGATATGTCCGTTGCGTTAACTGCCAACTCATATTCAAAAGTCAATGATACTGCTCAAGCTATACCAAACGTGCAGGGCCCTCACCTAACCTGCAGTACCTTCACCAAATCTGCAGGACCTTTACCAAACGTGCGTGGGCTTTACCAACTATGCAAGGACACTGTGATGATTGTAAAGGACACTTTATGGGCAAGGGGGGGTGGGGTGGGGGGGTCAGATTTCTCCTATATATATTGATGTACTAGATTCGGAAAAGGGGGAACATTCTTAAGAAACAAAGGCAATATATTGATTTTCCAGCTTTGCAATTATACTCTATCTTCCTCTTTTTACATCTATTCATTTACGACCAGATTTGTCACTTACTTATTGATTCCCACGCTTAAAATTCAATTGATTTGCTTCCAATTTTTGGGGCAAACAGAAATAAAAGAAGTTTAACTTTATCAAGAGAGAATTAATTCTTCATGGGGTTTAACTTTTACTAATTCTTCAAATTATATCTTAACTCTTCTGGATTCAGTTAGAATGATTTCATCCTCCTCTATTTATTATTCCATCTTTCTTGTCTCATATTATCTGTCATAATTTTATTGTACACATCTCTCAAAAAAATTTAATTAAAATGAAATTTTGATTATTTTACCGTTATTCATATTTTGATATTTAATCTTTTTCCACTGATATTTGAACAGAGTTAGGTATTTGTAGTTTCAAGAAAAAGAAAAAAATAATTAATTTTATCTTAAACTTTTAAAATGATAAATAATTTAAAATAATTATTTTTAGTAACCACCGATAATATGAGACATTACAAGTCCTAATTTGTCTAGCCGCTTGCCTAAATAATGGAAGATGTCCTAATTACGGAATTGGGAGTCAAACTAGTATTTACGAAAAATTCTACTGTACAAAAAGAAACCTTTTATGTGTGATTTTCTAATTTCCTAATGTCGGTACCATAGTGTAAGCTGTAAAATCTCTTAAAATAAATGTTAGTCGAGGGATAGCGCTAAACGGTGGCGAGATTGACGTTCGATTTAATACTGTACTTATATATGAACTCCGGTCAAACTGTTTCAGCGATGCGCCCCCCACTTCTCCCGTGTCCTCACCTCCTTTTTCATTCTCTCTCTCACTTCATCACTTTTAGATCTTCAACGTTTTCCCCACATTTTCATCACTCAAAATATCACCTCATTCCACATAGATCCTAATCGAAGTTGCAGCCTTTTTAGGTAGAAAACTAGAAATCCCAACAAGAACTGACTGATCTTCTGACTGATCTTTACACTCAAATACTTTATCATGTATAATCCAAAGCCCACTTCAAGGTTTATCCTTTTCTCCTTAGTCCTCCTTCTCTTGCTTAGCTTCTTGGCTCCGTCAATATCGTCCGAGCTGGATTTATCTGATGACGATGGTGATGACGTGGAAGCTTTGAAAGAACTCATAGCATTGGACGAACAAGAAGATTCACATCAGCAAAACGCTGAATCTGAGTTTGTGAGTAAGGCCCAAAGAATAGTACTTGAGCTGAACAATGATAATACTAAAAGGGCAATTGATGGAAATGAGTACGTAATGGTTTTGGGTTACGCGCCGTGGTGCGTAAGGAGTGCTGAGCTAATGCCGAAATTTGCTGAGGCTGCTACTGCTCTTAAGGAGTTGGGAAGTCATCTTTTAATGGCTAAGATTGATGCTGAACGTTACCCTAAGGTTGCTTCAACTCTTGATATCAAAGGGTTCCCTACTCTGCTTCTGTTTGTTAACGGCACTTCTCAACCTTATACTGGTGGATTCTCCGCGTAAGCATTTTATTTTTTCGTTATAGATTTAAGCTATACACACTCGCAGTGTAAATTTTAGGGACCTTTACACAAGTAACTGACTGGAACTTTTCCTAGCCGGTATACGTATATTATACATTTGTGCTATTTTTAGTTTAGGCCGTTGGGAGAACAACTATTTAGGTTAATTCTTCTAAATTTCAACCTGTTAGTTAATGTTTTTACCAAATAATCAATTAATACTTATCGTGAGATTTACATGTAATTATCTAATAAGTGACCTGATTGTGCTAGTTATTTTTACAACGCCAATACACAGGACTTAAACTCTTTCATTATTTTGTTGGAGTAAGTTGATAAATTAGGAGGACAGACTTATGTAGCTGCTTTATGTTGTACTTTTTGTATGTGCATCAAATTTGTTGATTTATATCTATGGCGTCCATGTCAATCAGGGAAGAACTTGTTATCTGGGCTAGGAAGAAGACAGGGGTACCTGTTATTAGAATTAGCTCGGATGCTGAGGCGATCCACTTTCTCAAGAAGTATTCCATGTTTGTGGTTGGTCTTTTTGATAAATTTGAGGTAACATTTTAGTTCCTGAAATCTCTTACTAGTTCTTTCTTCTCTTTTGGCATCTAGTTGATACATTTAAAATAATTGTCGGGAAACTTGTGTAATTTAATATATGCGTACGAAACTGAAAGCAAGAATTTATCATATCTACTAAGTTAAAATGTACTACGTTTTCTAGGGGCTTCAAATCTTAATCTGAGCATTAGGTTTGATCGAAAGAAGCCCTTTTCAACATCTTGGCATCGGGAATTATCAATCAATCAATTAATTATGCCTTTAACTTTATTTGGTATCTTCCTATCGGTAGCACATGAGCATAGTACTGTAACACTCCTCCATTTTCAATAATTTAACCACTCTGGGTTTGGTTAAAATCATTTCGTGTATAGTCTTCCGCTTTGTAATGCATAAAACATAAGTAATGGCAGTTGCGGTGTTTATGTTTCTTCTTGTTCTAGTCGATTTTCCCTCATCTCACAACATATAAACATGTTACTGAACAAAAAAAATTGTGGAATTTGCTTCTGACATGCAAATTGCCTCATGTATAATCTCACAGGGACCTGATTATGATGAATTTACAAAAGCAGCCAAAATGGACAATGATATTCAGTTTGTGGAAACTAGCAATGCAGAGATTGCCAAGCACCTCTTCCCCAATTTTAAGGCAACCAATCTTTTCCTTGGCCTTGTTAAAAGTGAGCCAGAGAAATACACTGAATATGGTATGTTGTCTATATTTAGATTCTAGAGTTGCTTTTTACAGCCCTTTCTTGCTCAAGCATTACCATTCTCTCACAATGGATGGTTGTTCCTGACTATGCCTGAAGCGGAGAA
Source organism: Nicotiana obtusifolia (assembly GCA_002018475.1). Lineage (NCBI taxonomy): Eukaryota > Viridiplantae > Streptophyta > Magnoliopsida > Solanales > Solanaceae > Nicotiana > Nicotiana obtusifolia. Next base: position 10,308 of record MCJB01051007.1, read on the forward strand.
ATTAAATCTTCAACTACTTATTCATTGGATAGCTAAAAGCTTGTGTAGATAGATGAAAATATCATTCCTTGATGACTAGGAAAATTGCTGTTATGTTTGAATCCAAACTTGATTTCTTCTCTTTCAGTAGAATTGTGTTTCTTAATATAACCTCGCTATTCGCATCATTGATGTGCTTTGCAGAAGGAATCTTCAGTACAGAAAGAATCTTGCAGTTTTTGGATGATAACAAGTTCCCCTTAATTACAGTACTTACTGAACTTAATGCTGCTAGAGTTTACTCCAGCTCAAACAAACTTCAGGTAACTGTTGTGTCTGACTCTTTGTATTTTATATCATCTTCTGTTCCCAAAAGTATTTGACATCTCCATTTAATTAGAATTCATATGCTCAAGCACTTCAGAAGTATCTCACAATACAAAGACTTGTGTTTCTTTATGAAAGAAAGATGAAGAAAACAAAAGGCTTGATCTCAGGAGTATGACTCTGTTGTCCTATACTGTTGAAACAATGTTAGGCCTTTGATATTTGTGGAGGCACTTGTATATTCAAGTGTTGATTTCATCTAATTCATATATAGGCTGGTATAGAGTTAGCAATTTTATCCATGAGAAGCAGAAGGTCAGCTGTAACACCAGTAGTCTCTTCTTCTCTTTTCTTGTTTGGACATTTTAATTTCACCAATATATGTTGAACATCTTTAGTAATAGGAGTTCGGAAACAACCTCTATACCTTCATAAGGTAGGAGTAAGGTCTGCGTACACATTACCCTCCCTAGACCCCACTTGTGGGATTGTTGTTGTTGTTGTTGTTGTTGTCTTTAGTAATATGAGGAAACTACCGAAGAAGTTCGTTTAAACCATGGGTTTTGGAGAAGCAATTATAAGCCTCTATAGTTGTTTAATACGAATCCTGGACTTAGCTTTTGCTGTCGGATAGAGATTTTGTGTCTATTAAACATTTTTATGAGGAAATTCTCATCTCTCTAGCCAACAAGTATAATGTATATCTAGTTCTTGCATTTTTTAAGCAGACTGTAATAATGCACTAATATGCTTGGTAACTGTTGGATCTACCTATGCTTCAATGCCTTATAGGTATTAATCATTGCTGAGCCTGATGAATTCAAGAAACTTGTAGAACCTTTGCAAGACGTTGCTATAAAGTTCAAACCACAGGTTTCTTTCTTATCTTGATCTAGTGAAGCAGATTACTCTTCCTTTCTGCAATCTGTGTAATTGACATCCGGCTTTTGATTGCAGATAATGTTCATATTTGTAGATGTTAGGGAGGACAATCTTGCAAAACCCTTCCTTACTATGTTTGGTCTTGAAGAATCAAAAGACTCTGTTGTCAGTTCTCTCATGAATTATTTTTCACTTCTCGATACAAGCTATTTATTAAGTTTGCTCAGACAATCTTTTCCGTTGTATGGATGCACAGGTAATATCTTTCAACTACCGTAGCAACTTGAAGTATTTGTTAGAGTCAGATGCCACACCAACAAGCATAGAAGTATTAATATCTCTCTGTTTGCTATCTCTTTCTAGGCTTCTTTGAATTGTGATTTGAAATTTACATTGTTGATCGGTTTCTGCAGGATTTCTGTTCAGGTCTTCTGAGTGGGAGAGTGTCAGCATACCACAAATCACAACCAATTCCTGATAATGTAAGTTATTTTAACGAAAAATCTCATGATATCAGTTTATGTTTCAGCAATAGGAAAACATAATGGTGTGGTAATTTCCTAAATAACTGACTGAAAGATGCTCTGGATTTAAGGAGAATGTATCCTCTTATTGGAATGACTTATTACTTAATGTTGATTATTCAATATCTTACTTGTGGACTCTCTAGGTTTCTCACTGCTATCCAAGTCCATCTTATTCCATGGAACTATATATATATATATATATATGTATGCGCTTTGGGGAGTATAGTTATAAAGGACCAGTACCTTGAACAATCTCCTTCTAGATGGAGCAATAAACATTCAAGGATGTATTTTGAAAAAAAAATGGAATGGGTTAATGTTTATTTTTTCTGATAAGGGATAGCCTATTGATTTATGTTTTCCCTAGTTTTCCTTTCCTGCAATCCTTTGTTGTGCAGAGAAAATCTTGACTAACCCAAATTGGACTGTGAGTTGGAGTCATCTTCAAGCAGACAAATCTGGGCACCTGCACTAGATTATCATTTAGAATGGTTAGTATTTTCTTAGGTTTCAGATATGTCCGCGCTTGATGAATAATAAGACAACAATGGAGAGCAAGTTAGATATATTGCAGGGGCAGATCCAGAGTCACTAGGATGAGGAAGTGAAGTAGGATAGTGAAGTAGCCTTAAGGTAGGCATTTCATAGTTTTTCTGCTAGAATGCAAAGGAGGCAGCGGGAACTCCTTTAATAATGCAGTGATTGTGCTGTGTTGATCACGAGAAATGATCAAAACCAATTTGATAGTCAATGGCTGGTTGAACGGGATGATAATGCAATGAATTCCTTTAGCTGGCATTGATGGTGCTCACAATGTCAAAAAAAAGAAGGTTACTTGACCAAAACCTCAACTTTCTTATAACATGGCAAAAAGTGTTATGAGTGTATTAATCCTTCGCAGTAACGCCCACATACAAACCATCCATTCTGTCAATGATGACGTCATACTAGAAATAATAGCTCAGCAGGCTTACTTGTGTTACACTATATCAGTTCATTGTTTGAGCATAAATTTTACTAGTTATGATCATAATTTCTACTGGAGCATCAATTTATCCACATGTTCTGGAAACTCCTTTAGTGCCATAACATACTTTGTGGATTAACTCATTTCTGCGCCAGATTTTGTTATGCTGTTTGATCAAGTTCTATTTCTGGTCTAATACGAAATTGTTTAATCCCATAATTTCTTTTATGGATCCAGCTTATGTTTTTTGTTCTGTTCCTTTTGCTTGACATTAGCCAAGTAAAATTTGAAATATAGTTATGTTTATACAAGAATATTTTATTAACTCCAAAAACTCTGATCCGTATTTGCAGAAGAACATGAGCATTCTGACAGTTGTTGGTAAGACCTTTGATGAATTGATCCTGAACAGCCCGGAAAACATTCTTCTAGAGGTTTGTATTGTCTTGCACAGATCAGACACTTGTTAAAAGTTCAGTCCTCATATTCTTATGTCTCTGTTAGAGTTCTAGAGCATTTGGTTATGAATTATCTGTGGAGGAAAAATGACAGAAATATGTTGGTAATCATATTTCTTCATTTATTGTGTAAATCACGTTAAAGATGTTCTGTGATGTGGATAATCTTATAGTTCCGTAGTAATGTATCTTTGCTCGTGTATTGAAGGTATATACACCATGGTGCATAACTTGTGAAACCACAAGCAAGCAAATGGAGAAGTTGGCCAAGCATTTCAAAGGTTTGGAGAACTTGATCTTTGCAAGGATAGATGCTTCCCTAAATGAACATCCAAGATTACAGGTGAAGATAGTTAACACTTTACTCCTTTGCTTTAAATTGATACAGTGCTCAGATCTTTTATGTTTAAGATGAAAAAATTTAGTCTCTGAATATTTCTTCAGTCTAGTCTGGAATTTTGCATTAAGTTACCAACAACCTCAGTCCCAGTTAGGTTCGGCTATGTGGATCCTCTTTGGTAATGATTCCCATTTAAATTCTTCTTTGGCCAATGTTATTCAGAACACGCATTAGGTTACCACTAGCAGAAAAAAGCTGGTAGCAGTATATGCTTCGTGTGGTAGGGAGTTTGCGGACGACTCCCTTTAGCATCTGTTAATATATAACAAAAGGTTAAGTTTTCCACTTCAGAGAAGTAGACCGAATATAGAGCAAGGATGGAACAGACAACTCCCGAAAAGGGATGTCAAATTGACAAACCATTCCCCCAGAATTTTCTTCAGATGGATGGTACTCAAAATCAATATCCACCACTAATAAGAAACTAGAGTGATGTTCTGTGATACACTATGCTGGCAATGAAATATTTTTGGCCAGGTATTTACTTCCATTAGCAACCTGAGATCAATATCTTCAAAGTATTTGACTGTGGACTATGTTTATTGACCCACAACTTCATCTCTAGAATCTTCACCTTAGAAACCCAGATAAGGAACAGGGACAAGTCTCTATTAGAGTTTCTTCCTTTCCGTCTGTTCAGAGGATTCTGCCTTCAATTATTCTTGACTCTTTTTGTGTCCACTGCATGAATTCTTCTGGCAGCCAACTCCCGGTGTGCATTTGTTGATTGATTTGTTATGGTTACTTCTTTAATCAGCAGATCTTGCCTAATTGGACTGTTACATTATTTTATACCTTGAAACAGTGTCACACCAATTCCGTCATTTTCATTCGTGCTGAGGTACCGTTGAATTATTTCTATTCAGGCATGAAGTGGCCGTTATACCACAGTTTTTTATGAGGCATAAACTGCAAAGATCCCATTTTTGTGCTGATAAATATGGCCACATGCAGTATCTTAAAAATGTACCATAATAAGGAAAAAGCAAAAGCGAAACAAGTGCCATCAAATGGCACGAAGATGGCTAGTATCTAAAGATTTTGGTGAGCTTTTAATATTGAATTTGCTCTTACCAACATGCAGGTTGAGGACTATCCAACGCTTCTCTTCTACTCAGCAGATGACAAGACAAAGGCGGTAAGTTTTAATGACAATACAATTTGATGGTTTCTATTAATCTTGCTCGCCTTTTAATGGTTTCTGTATCGAATTTCCTTATGTAGATACCATTTCCTACAAAATCAAGCGCAAAAGATCTGGCTGCTCTCATCAACAAGAATTTGAAAGCACATGATCCTGAAATCAGAGATGAACTATAGGAAAAGGTTTCATAAAGGGACAAGCTAATTTGTTTGAAGACGACGAGAATCATACAAGCATATATAGATGTCGTGGCAGTTATATGAGTAGATATTTCATAGAGTTGCTCAATGAATGAATTGAGTTGAGATAGACGTCCACAGTTGAGTAAGTAGTACTTCTCCAATTAGCAAATTTAACTTTATTAACAAGAATATTTGTGTAACCCCACTTAAATCCTTGACGACTCATGTAAAAACATGCAAACTTAATAATTTAACCATGCCTGGTAAATTTTCGATATTATTGCCTTTCAAATTCTTTATATACAATAATATGCACAAGGCATAATGTGTTGCAAGTTGCAGAAACAATGTTGAGGTGTTACAGATCCAAAATTTGGCTTTATTCGACTATAGTATTTGTTTTACTTTATCCTCAATTGATCTTGATATGCAAATGATCCTATTGCTTAAAATTGTTGGGATTACATCACATGTGAGGCTTATATCTAATGCTCGATCAATTTTAAAGTTGAGTCACATGTTTTCATGTGTTTTGAAATTAAAAAGGGAATCTTACGTACATGTCCCAAATAAGTTCCAACTTACCAACCTTTAACCAATAAGTTCCAATTTACCAACCTTTAACCATTAATTATAGATTTATCAAAACTAGCAAGCACATATAAAAATTAAAAACTCAAATAAATAAGATTCTTTCTCACCAAGAATCACACATAAAGATCTCCTTTCATATTTTTAAGTGTGATCGGTAATGTTAGTCGCAAGACGGAAAGAAAATTTTATGGATGAGGCAGCAAATAATATGATGAAATACAAAAATATGTATATACAAGATTTCAAAAATCTAAGCAAAAAAGGACATTTTTCAATGGGTATGATTGAAATTCATTGAAAACATATAGATGAGTCAATATACAAATTTTGAGAAAGATTGGAGGTGATTTGGTATCAAAATTCGTAATTAAAATCTCTGTGACTTCACGCATGTATCACACACAAAGGAATCCATGGATATACATGTGATACGCATTTGATACAATATAATACATATGTGATACACGGTATGATACATATTATTTTTTTCATGTTTCATCTTCTACTTCAAATTTTCAATTCAAACCATCTCAAAACTCCGCCAAATGATCCCAAAACTGATATTCAAACTCCTTAAGATGTATTCAACCTATTCTAATAACACCCACTCAAAAGAAAGCAAAAGTTTGACCTTTTTTGGTCATAAATAATTAATTGGCTAATATTAGTAATATTTAATAAATTGACCAATTTTTATAATAAGTTGCTTATAAATGAATATAGTGGGAAGTTTCCCGATTAAAATTAGCAATTCATCTGACAAGCCCACCAGCGACTGAGAACTTTTTAGCAAAAGGGAATATCAGCGATAAAACCCTACGTTAGATTCCAATCACGTGAATTTTCGTGAGTAATAGGTTATCCTTAAAAAGACTGACAATACTAAACATTTTTTTGTTTTTGCTCGTATAAGAGAATATGCTGTCAACAAAAAATGCTATGAAAAATAATTCAGTTTCCAGGCAAAAAAGTAATATAACACGTCCTTAGTGAAACTTTCTAAATACATTGTAAATATCTCTAGAGTGATAATTTCTAAATTCTGGAACTATATTATGGCTAAATATTTCAAAGGCGAAATGATTTGAAAAGCCTTCATCATAATTACATAACGCTAAATATTTCCGGAGCTGACTAAAGGGAACATCAATAATGACCAAACATCTAAATTCTCCTAAAATCAACATTAGGTGCAAAAAATGTAAGAACAAAACGTGGAATACAAAATTTTCGCTGAAGGATTAATATTAATTATATGCACAAATATTATCAAACCCCATATGTTGTCCTTCCTCGATCTTTTTTATTGTGTCTGCTAATCCAACTCCACCTGCACCCATTAACAGATAAATAAGCAAATAAATAAGATTACTGATGGATTTCCTTACACGAAAATTATTCGAGTGAATAAATGAAAAAACTTGCCTAACAATATAGCGCTAACAAAGATTGTGAAGGCCAAAATGGAGATAATCACAGATGCTCTTCCCACTATACTAATTATTCTTCGTACAATATGCTGTCCTACTACGGCTGCAATACTGGCCACAGCAATAAAATACAGCGCTGAAACATTTCCAGAGAAGATAAAGCAGGTTAGTAAACAAAAAAAACTGATTCACAGGTTTCTTCATTATCAATCATTACTAGGAGCTTTGGATGAATTGTTCAAATGAGAACTGCCCATTAAAGTGAGATCATTTTACCTTTTACAACAGGTTAAATTACACTGATAGTATAAAAACTTTACGGTCAGAGTATATAAGTTGAATCCCTGCTTGAATACCATTTAAGCATTGGCGGAGTCACATTCAACCAAGGGGTGCACACCCCTTCGCTGGAAAACTATACTATATAATGCATATTTACTATACATTGACTCCTCTTGACTTTTTGATTAATTTAATTTTTTATATTTTGACATCTCTTGATGGAAATTCTGGCTCTGCCACTTCATTTTAAGGTGATACTTTTTAAGATGTTAATGTTTCCTCCTTACCATATGGTACTGGAAAGCGTCTGAGCAAGTAATATTGTATGACGGACATGGAGGAGGAAAATATCATAACAAAGGCAGCAGTGGCACTTGATACCTGCATTTACAAAATTTCATTATCAGATGAACATAAAACCGAATTAGAGGTAATATTATAAGAAGTGAAATGCACCTGGGGAGGAATTCCTAGCTCTAGAAACAATGGACCCAAAATGAATCCTCCACCTAGACCTAGCAGACCACCGACTATACCAGCCAAAATGCCACAGCAACAGTAAAGAATCAACTGATGTACTTTCCATGTTATTACTGTTTCTCCGCTTGACATAATCATCCTTGATCCTTTATACAAGCAAACTCCTTCATATGCTGAAGCTCCAACAGCCACAGGGACCTGAAAAGTAAGAAGTAGAACATTTAACCTTTGTAGTCAAAATTCTCTATTTAAGTGAAAGAGAAGCTCGTGGCTCATTTGACGCGACCAAAAAGCAGGAGCAAGCAACAAAATTTATCAATTACCATGTAAGCTAAGATCACACAACTTACAGTCAAATTTATTTCTGCCAAAAGGACATGTATAGGTGGATCTAGGATTTTAACGTGACGGGGCAACACTATTTTGCTCAACTAATGTCCCCGAAAGACTTTTAATTTTCAGGGTGCCAAGTTATTTATATAATCATTTTCAAGGCATACACACATATATACACACACTACCTGTAAGAGGTTTAAGATCCAATATGTCGTTGAACAAGTTGGTGCATAATTCTGTACAAAAATAGCTCCAAATCAATAAAGCCAATATTGCATGAAAGCACATAATGCATCATCAATTTCTTGAAAAAAAGGCAAGGACTAGTAAAAGCAAGAACCTTGGAGATATGCAGAGCTAGGATTACGATCCAGACAGCAATGAGTATGGTAATATCCTTCCAGTACATATTGTCAACAATTGAGACCTGAAGTAGCTCAAGAAATCAGCATTCGAATGGATTGGGACGGACAAAAAAGTTATTTGGGACAAGCGGAGTATTAATTACCTCAGTTGCTTTATATACTTCATTTGTATAATTAGTAGAACCATTATTTGGACTTCCAGGTATAATTTTGTATGCAACTTCTTCGCCACCAGCACCTTATTTTCAGTTCCAGAATATTACACAGAAATAACCCATCAAATATTTCCCTTGTAGTGTAGAAGATATAGGTACTCACCATTAGATGTCAAGCGCCTAACTGCTTCCTGGACATGAAATTAGAATTTAAAATCCATTATTCTTATCTTGTACTCTACAAATACAACTACAGGAAATTAAAGGACCAAAGAGACAACCTTTTTAATAATAGTTTCTTTCTTCCACGTCTCTACACCTTTGAAAAATGCCTTTGTTGATGCAGCTGCAAGTAGTCCGATAATAACAAATCAGAATACTTACTCTGTACAAAATTGATATAAAATTAAAAAGGACAGCCTGGTGCACTAAGCTCCCGCTATGCGCGGGTCCGGGGAAGCGCCGGACCACAAGGGTCTATTGTAAGCAACCTTACCTTGCATTGCTGCAAGAGGCTGTTTCCACGGCTTGAACCCGTGACCTCCTGGCCACATGACAACAACTTTATCAGTTACGCCAAAGCTCCCCTTCACAAAATTGATAAAATTGCAGCTGGAAATTAAATAGCAGTACTTACCTAAGAAAAGAATGATTAATGAGATTGTAACCATCCACTCAGCGAAAATTACATTTAGTACAACTCCAATACTGATCCCTAACAACAACATTGGTTGGAAAAGAAGAACTAGATCATAATCAATGATCGGAAGTTCAAGCAATGGATGCCTCAGCTTAAGATTGTAGTAGACAGTTGCACCGGCAGCACCAGTGATCATACCTGACAACAACAAAAGTAAAAAGCTCAAAATGACGTAACTAAAGATGACCTAACATATGTAGCGTTTAATCTAACAAGACGTTTCTGTGTAAATAAAAGGGGAGCATATATAGATGGATTCTTACATTTTGATATTGCAGTTGATGTTTTTGGATCAAATCCAATGATCAAAGTAAGCATGGGAACAAAGATGCCGCCTCCTCCAACACCTCCTACGCTCCCAAAAGCAGCACCAAAGAATCCAATTACTGAACCAACAATTACTCTCCACCCAAATTCCAGTTCCTGAAATGCATACAACCCTTCAGTGACAACATCCACTTCATTACAACATCTTGCCCAAAGCTCGAAACAGCCAATAAAAGAATATTCAGCAAGTCAGGCGGATGCAGCTTATGCATTACGGGTTCAACTAAACCCATAATTTGACAGGGAATATAAATATATATCACTAGAATTTTCAACAAGTATTAAGTTCTGAACCTATAATTTCAAATTATGGATCCTCTGGACCGTCAGGCCAGTTATCATTACATGTCATAAATATGCCATACCGCTTTCGAAAAACTAATCTTTGAAATGGTCAATGAAGGGTAGACTTGCTGGAGTAAGAGAGAAAAGAAAAGAAAGATACTATATAAGGTAAAATATTAACTTACAGGCCAAACATGGTGGTAATGCATTTCACTCTTTTTCCAAAGAAGACTGAATAGGTCAAAGAAGTAATATGAGTCCGTACTATGAGTTGTTCTATTGTTGCTCAAAGTAGCCTCGTGTGGAATTTGCTCTACAGACACAACGATAGCTAAAGCAAGAACAAGCACAACAACTGTATATGCTGTCAAACCCTCCATCAATTGCTAAATTCCCACCTTGTTTTTGCTCCTAACTGTCACTCCTCTGAGATAATCAAGACTAAAAGATTGACCCAAAGTCAGAAATCTCAAATTAGGAGTAAGAAAATAAAGATTTTATCTAAGTAGATATAGAAAAAGAACAACTTTGGGGAATAAAAAAGAAAAAAAGGAAGTAACTTGAGAGTTCAACTCCTCTAATCTTTAGACAGAAAGACAGATATTGAGGTCCAACGAGTATGACGAGCTACACTTACATGTTAGTATGGCAGTTACTTTAAATATAATATTTATTTTAATTATTATTTAAATTATTTTATATTGTATAATATTGTTAAGTCCATTATTACGTAACGACGAAAAGTGTCACTTTATGAGACGATCAATTTGGTGTGGTCGTGTCGTTACTTTTTTTTGCTCATCTTGCCCTTTTTTATTATTAAATAATTCTATTTTATCATTTACCCAATATTTTTATATAATAATATTACGTTGTATCTTACTTTTTCTTTATAATATTATAAGTTTATTCTTCATATTATTGGCGCATAACACCATGAAACGACGCCAAACAATACAATTTATCCAAACATTGCATACATCAAAACAATACAATATAATACTATACGATACATAACAACCATCCAAATAAGTTGTTTAAATTTTCATTTTTGACAACGTAAGATATCACCCCACTACAGCTTTTTGATGGCAATTTTTGGCTCTGGCCTTCTGTATACGGGTAAAACCGGGGCTAGTGAGCACCCCGATTTTTCAGTGGGGCAAACAAAGCAAGCGCTTACCACCGGGGCCATCGAGACAACGTCCCCCAAATCCGGTTCGGGCTCCAAGACTTCAGAAAGCATAACCAAATGGTTGTACATGACTAACGAAGGGCCTTGACATCCGCACCCAACCGGATATCACGGCGTGGATCTCGGCCCCTATCAACATCGGATCAGTGATTAACGAAAAAGAAGATTTTTACCTTTCTTAGAATTGTACTTAGGGTGAAACTCCCCTACTATATAAAGGGGAAGTTTATTATTCAATACACGCATTGTAACATGCATACCAAGGCAATATAATTTCATTTTTACTATTCTCTAGCTATAGCAAAGTTGTTACTTTACTGTTTGGTTTCATTCTCTACTGGCTCCGAACTGAGGTCCGATCGAGGGCAAAACCATTGTCCAACCCAAGTTCAAGCTGGGCCATAACATTATAACTGGTTTGGTTTTCATTTTGTCTTTCATTCGTTTATCTAACATTCTTGATTACTTGTGTTGAATCAATCTACATATTCTTAAAATTGCGTACAAATTTAATTGTTATCCATTTTAAGGATAAACAGTTTGGGCTAGTAAGCACCCCGATTGCCCGGTGGAGCAAACGAAGCAAGGACATAACTACATGGAATCGAAATCGAAACTAAGAACCTCTCGTGCTAAGGCCTGAATGAAGCACTTACCACTGGGGCCATCGAGACAACGTCCCCCGAATCTGGTTCGAGCTCCAAGACCTCGAAAAACATAACCAAACAATTGTACACGACTAATGAAGGACCGTGATATCCACACCCAACCGAATATCACGGCATGGATCTCGGCTCGTATCGACAGTGGATCAGTAATTAACGAAAAAGAAGATATTTACCTTTCTTAGAATTGTACTTAGCATGAAACTCCCTTACTATATAAAGGGGAAGTTTAAACATGCATACCAAGGCAATATAATTTTATTTTTACTATTCTCCAGCTATAGCAAAGCTGTTACTTTACTGTTTGATTTCATTCTTTACTGACTCCGAACCGAGGGTCCGATCGAGGGAAAACTATTTGTCCAACCCAAGTTCAAGCTAGGCCATAGCACTATAACTGGTTTGATTTTTCATTTTGTCTTTCATTCGTTTATCTAACATTCTTGATTATTTGTATTGAATCAATCCACATATCCTTAAAATCGCGTACAAATTTAATTGTTATCCATTTTAAGGGTAAATAGTTTAGCGCCCACCGTGAGACTAAGGATAATAGTGGTGGTTTGATACGAATATCCATAACACACTCTATTTTACACTTGTTCTTTAAGGTCTCAATTTCAGGTCAGCTTAAAAATATCAAATTCTCAATCTGCTCACTTGAACGTTGAGCATGGGTCTGGCCATCATGGCGAAAACAACAATCAGGTGCCTAGCAATGAGGTGCCCCTACTGATCTCAACGGGGTCCCTGTCGTGGACCAAGTCGATGCTAACTCACATGTGGCCATCGATGCCAACCTTCCTACTGACCCCGAAAATAGCATTCGCGGAGGAGCCCGACTAACGACTCAGCGAGCACCCGAAGGCGAAGGCGATTGTGTCAGTCTACAATTGATCTTCGAAATGCTACAGGCTCAGCAAACGGTGATAGCGCAGCTGCAAAAGCAAAGCCGCGACCCCAGCAGAGTTAAGCCTGAACCGCCCCGGGAAAGCACTCGAAGAAATGAGCAGATCACCTAAAGGCCGAGCGAAGTTGAGTCCGATGTCAGCCTTGAAGAAATGAAAATGCTAGATGCATTAACGAAACGAGTGGAATCGAGTGAAAAAAGATCGAGGCAAATGACAAGAAGGTAAAGACATACAATTCTCGAGTTGATAAAATCCTAGGACCGCCTCCGATATTGAAAGGTTCGGACTCTAAAAAATTTGTCCAAAAGCCTTTCCCTCCGAGCGTGGCACCGAAACCAACCCCGAAGAGGTTTCGTATGCCCGATATTCTAAAATATAATAGAACCATGGATCCAAATGAGCATGTGACCTCTTACACATGCTCCATCAAAGGCAACGACTTGGAAGACGACGAAATTGAGTCGGTGTTATTAAAGAAGTTTAGGGAAACTCTGTCAAAAGGAGCGATGATATGGTACCATAACTTGCCCCAAACTCTATTGATTCGTTCGCAATGCTCGCGGATGCTTTTGTAAAAGTTCATGCCGGACAAGGTTTCAAATGGAACGGATGGAATTGCCTCCGGTTGCGGAGGATTGGGTCGTTCAAGCATTTACTCAAGGACTCAACCCTCGAAGCTCCTTGGCTTCACAACAACTGAAACAAAACTTGGTAGAATACCCGGTAGTAACTTGGGCCGACGTCCACAACAAGTACCAGTCAAAAATCAAAGTCGAGTATGGCCAACTCGGAGCCCCTTCCGAGTCCGTTTATCCCGTCAGAACTGAAGACAGGCCTAAGAGAGTCGTCGATCATAAATCAAGGCCGGTCCGAGATCGATATCAACCATACATTGCAGATTGAAGGGAAAACGGGTCGGGGCGCAACTCTACAAGGAACGAAAGAAGAAGCAATTAAGGGCCCAATAACCGAGGCCTGATGAGCAAAAATGATTTCGATAGGACGCTCGAGGGAAGGGAAGCTCCGATATTATCACAGTATAACTTCAACGTCGTTGCAGCCAGCATCATATCTGCCATCGGGCGCATCAAAGAGACCAAGTAGCCTCGACCATTACAGCCCGATCCTACCTAGAGAGATCCTAACCTGATGTGTAAGTATCATGGCGCTCATGGGCCCAGGACCTAGGACTGCCGACAATTGAGAGAAGAAGTTGCCCAATTATTTAATAACGGACACCTGCGAGAATTTATGAGTGATCGAGCCAAAAATCACTTCAGAAACAGAGATGCCAACAGACGGACTGAACAAGAGGAACCCCAACACGTCATCAACATGATCATTGGAGGGGTCGATGACCCCCAAGGGCTGGTGATAAAACGCACTAAAGTGTCTATTACAAGGGAGAAGTGGCACCCGAGATTATATCTCGGAAGGAACCATTTCATTCAGCGACTAGGATGCAGATGGCACCATGCAACCTTTTAATGATGCACTAGTAATTTTCGTACTTATCAATAAATCGTGAGTTAAAGGTGTGATGATTGATCTAGGTAGCTTGGCCAACATCATCAGATCGAGAGTCGTAGAGCAGTTGGGGTTACAAGATCAAATAGTGACAGCAGTCTGGGTGTTTAATAGGTTTAACATCGCATGTGAAACCACTGAAGGAAAGATAACCCTACCCGTGAACACCACGGGACCATCCAGGAAACAAAGTTCTATGTGATCGAAGGGGACATGAGATATAACGCTCTATTTAGAAGACCATGGGTTCACAACATGAGGGCAGTACCTCGACCTTACACCAGGCGTTAAAATTCCCTACTCCGGGAGGAATCAAGATAGTATACGGAGAACAGCCGGCCGTAAAAGAAATGTTCGCAGTCGACGAGGTGATCCTGGTGCCCATGCTCTCGACATCAAAGAACACGGATTCGATTAGGAAGGAAGAAACTAAATAGCAATCACCGATACCGGCCCCGATCGAACTGGAGGAGCAGGGAGCAAGCGAGGATGATGACTACGGAGTCCCGAGGTCATTCATCGCCCTTGATGATTTCGATGCCACCAAATCGACGGTCAAGGAGCTAGAGAAAGTCATATTGATCGAACACTTGCCCGATCAGAAGGTATACCTTGGCAGGGGATTAACTCCCGAGCTCGGGAAAACACTCACTTAATTTCTTATACCTAACATGGATTGTTTCGCTTGGTCCCATCTTGATATGACTGGGATCCCGCCGGAGATAACCCCTCATAAGTTGAGTTTGGATCCGAAGTTCCACCCGGTTAAACAGAAGAGGAGACATCAGTCTGAAGTCAAACATGCATTCATCAAAGACGAGGTATCTAAACTCCTTAAAATAGGTTCCATTCGGGAAGTTAAATACCCAAACTGGTTAGCTAACGTAGTGGTAGTGCCTAAATAAGGATAAATTAAGAATGTGCATATATTACAAAGACTTGAATAAGGCATGCCCTAAGGACTCTTTTCCTTTGCCTAACATCGATCGCATGATCGATGCGGCGGCCAGGCACGAGATACTCAGCTTTCTCGATGCCTATTCCAAGTACAACCAAATTTGGATAGACCCGGGCGATCAAGAAAAAACTTCTTTTATCACTAAATTTGGCACCTATTGTTATAACATAATGATGTTCGGGTTAAAAAACGTCGGAGCCACTTATCAAAGCCTAACAAACCGGATGTTCGAAGAACGAATAGAAAAATCAATGGAGGTTTATATTGACGACATGTTAGTCAAGTCCCTATGAGTAGAGGACCATCTGAAACATTTGCAAGAAACCTTTGACATATTGAGGAGATACAATATGAAGCTGAACCCAGAAAAATGCGCATCTGGGGTCGGATCCAAAAAATTCCTCGGGTTCATGGTGTCCAATCGAAGGATCGAGATCAATCACGATAAAATCAAAGCTATAGAAGACATCACCGTGGTGGACAGTGTCAAGGTCGTTCAGAGGCTAACAGGGCATATATCCCCCCTGGGCCAGTTCATATCGAGGCCCTCAGATAAAAGCCATCGATTCTTCTCACTATTGATGAAAAAGAATAACTTTTCTTGGACCCCGGAGTGCCAACAACCTTTGGAAGAACTCAAACGGTACCTTCCGAGTCCATCCCTGCTCCATACTCCGAAGATGGATGAGCATTTGTACCTTTACTTGGCGGTATCCGAGGTGGCGGTAAGTGGAGTCTTAGTCCGAGAAGAGGAAGGTATGCAATTTCCTATTTACTATGTTAGTAGAACTCTTGGCGAGGCCGAAACAAGGTTTCTCACACCTGGAAAAATTAACGCTTGCTTTGTTAAGTGCCTCTAGAAAGTTAAAACCATACTTTCAATGTCACCCCATATGTGTCGTAACCTCTTACCCACTGAGGAACATCATGCACAAATGCGAGCTCTCGGGCCAGTTGGCCAAATGGGCAGTCGAAATTAGCGGGTATAATATCGAGTATCGGCGTCGTGCTGAAACCACCTTTGGGTAACATAGTTAGGAAATCTATTAGAATTGTGAAATTGACTAACAATGAGGCCGAGTATGAGGTCATGATTGCAGGTCTCGAATTAGCTAAAAGCCTTGGGACCGAGTTGGTCGAAGCTAAGTGCTATTCCCTCCTTGTGGTAAATCAAGTCAATGGGATGTTCTAAGTAAACGAAGAACGAATGTGAAGGTATCTAGACAGGATACAGGTAACGCTGAATCAATTCAAGGAATCGACCCTACAGCACGTGCCCTGGATCAGAACAGTGAGGCCGATGCTCTGGCTAACTTGGGGTCCTCGATTGATGATGATGAGTTCAGCTCGGGGATAGTAGTACAACTCATGAAGTGGTAGTAGAAGAAGGACACACCGAAGTATACTCCATGAGTTTAACTTGGGACTAGAGGAACAAGTACATAGATTAGTTGAAGACTGGAAAATTTCCCTTGGATCCTAAAGAATCGAGAGCTCCGAGTACGAAGGCTGCCAGGTTTAGCTTGTCCGAGGGGACTCTATTCAGAAGAACGTTCGGTGGCCCACCGTCCATATGCTTGGGGTCGGGAGATACCAAATATATCTTGAAAGAAGTTCATGAAGGCACTTGCGGAAACCATTCCGGGACGGAATCTTTGGTTCAAAAAATAGTCAGCGCCGGCTATTACTGGATTGACAGGGAGAAAGATGCGAAGGATTTCATACGAAGGTGGGACGGCTGTCAGAGACACGCACCGATGATCCATCAACCCAGAGAGCTACTACATTTGGTCTTTTCCCCATGGCCGTTCATGATGTGGGGAATGGACATTGTTGGTCCTCTGCCATGGGGACCTGGTAAGGTTCAATTCACACTATTTATGACCGATTATTTTTCTAAATGGATCGAAGCTCAAGCATTTAAGAAAGTTCGGGAAAAGAAAGTTATTGACTTCATTTGGGATCACATAATATGCTGATTCGGGATACTGGCCGAGATCGTGTGTGATAATGGGAAGCAATTCATCGGCTGCAAAGGCTCGTACAAACTCGAAGCAGGAATCGGTATGCAACTACCGAACAACTGGAATATGACGTACCTAAAGCGGTACTACTGCTAAGGTACGATCTCATTTATTTTTTAAATAATATTATGATCGTACTAACACTTGCAGACAACGACCAAGGGAGAATATGACTATTAGAGCTGAAAGCACGCGTTGCACTCTTTTTTCCTTGAACTGCTTTTGTCCCAATATGGGTTTTCGGCAAAGTTTTTGACGAGGCAACAGTAAATCGTGCTAACTTAGAATCAAAGGCCGGTCTCAACTGGATTTAATGGGCATTCATTTCGCATCAACAGTATCTGAGCCCTCTCAAGATTGACCTCACATACTGGGGGCCATTACCCTCGGGTTATAGTTCTTAGCAAGGAAAGAAGGAAACTTCGTACTTGAATAACTAAGGCTCGATGGTTAGGATTTATTGTAAGGGGAAAAAGGTCGAATGAACCGTGCCGACATAATCCACCTTAGCCATGATACAAGCTTTTACACACTTTCGATCATGTACTTTACATAACAGAAATAAAAGAAAGTTTCCACCTTGTTGTTACGTATTTTTGCCTATTAAATTCTGGATCCTAAGAGCCCAAGTGCTACCCCTATTCGGTGACTATCAAGCCCAAAGGGCTACCCCTACTCGGGCTATCAAAGTCCTGGAGGCACAAAACCTATTAAGTAGTGCCTAAACACAAAAGGCTACGGCCATCCTAAAAAATGGCTCGAAGACGTCTGAAACTTGTCATCAGAACATAGGGCCTTTATAATAATTCAAAATCTTCTAAAAGGTTACCTTCGGAAAAACATCATCTAAAATCACTTAAGCATCTCTAAAAAAACCCCTGTCATACCGAGCTTTCAAGCCTCGAACAAGCAAAATTGCATCGAAGTCAGGCTCTGTTCGGACCTCTGAGAAACAAATGACTTATTACTACATTTGATTCTATGCTAAGGCATTAGAAATATTTGCAAGAATATAAATTATGAAAAGATGCTGAAAGAGTGGAGACTCGAAATTTCCAGAAAGGGAAATTTTATATATATTCTGGAATGTATTTAAAAGGGCCCAACAAAAACGGCCTCAAAATAAACAGAAATATACATAAGACAAAAACCAAAAAGTACTAAGGCGTCCATGCCTAATCTTCACCAGGGCCCGACTCGTCGCCAGAGCCGTCGACGTCCTCCGAGCCCTCGAAATCCCTAGAGCATTTGACACATTCAGGATCGTAGAGCTTCTTTGCTTCATCCTCGAATTTCTTGGCTATTCCATTCTGGGATTCCGCACTTCGAAAAGTCTTATTTGATGCGTCTGTAATAGCCTATGTGTCCCAACAAAGAATGTGCTACGCTCGGCCCATGGAGAAGAGTGTGGAGCCTCGCTTTCGATGCTGCTCCCCCTGCCAGTGTGTTGGCGTCAATGGTGATCCAGGCTCTTTCCCACTCGACGATGAAGCTTATCCAAAAAGCAAAAATAGCTAAAAACAGCCTGCTTCCTTTATCATATATATGATATGGGAGGGCCTTTTTAAGCCAAAGCACCCCTTTTCCATTCATAGAGAGATCCAATCGTCAAAATCCTCAATTTCAGCCAATAGGTCGACCTCGGACGTAGATCTCCTCAAGGGTCTCTCTTCAAGATTGCCGCTTCATATATTCATCCTTTGCCTTTAGGCGGGCTTCGGTTGCCTCTACATCAGCCTTGTATTGGGCCCATTTCATTGGCATCGGCGGAGGTTTTATCCAACTTGGATTTCACTTCCTTGTATTCTCTGCCGAGAGCGTCACGCTATGCGATAGTTGAGCTCAACTGTGCTCGGAGACTGTCATTCAGATGAGACCACTTGTCAGCTTTCTCCTTCGTGACTCGGAGTTGGACCTCCACCGATGCGAACTTCGCCTTGGCAATTTCCTTCTCCGAAGCCAGTAGGTCCATTTTGCTTTTCCACCCATCGGCCATGGCTTGGACCTCGTTCATCTCGATTCGGAGTTGGTCGATCTGGTCGATCTTCTGTTGAACCTGCAAGATTTTGTCGTTAGTCGCTACGAATAGCTCCTCGTTTTTAACTTCAAAAATCTTTACCTTTTCGACTAGGTCGGCATGTTCCAGCTTCAGGGTCGAAGCTTCCTTCTGAACCCTATCCAGTTCGGCCTGAAGATCCTTGATGGCCCTGTCTTGTTTTTCATTGAGGAGCTTGTAAATATCCTTTTTTCGAGCCTGCTTCTTGAACTCGAACTCGAGCTAGGTGACCTTGGAGCGGTACCGAAGGAAGATCTCGTGGTAAAGCACCGAGGCCTGTAAAACAACTAAAATAATAAGAGATATCAAAACCTAAGTAAAATTCAAGAGGGAGTATTCATGCCTTACTCGGTTCAGCACCTGTTGCGCCTCATTGAAGAGACCTGGTGCCCCCACCTCATTCATCTTTGCTTGGTCCTCCTTGGTCACCAGGCATTGGAGGTATCTACTGGTTTTGCCCACGGAAGTAGAAAAAACTCGGGCATCCTCCGGGACAGTAAGAATAACCGCTCTCTTACCACCTGGGTCACACTCGGAGCAGGAAACTGATTAATCAGTTTTGCACTCGAACTCGACCCGCCAGCTTCTAAAGATATGTCCTTTTTCAAGACTTCCAGGTCTCCCTGACCAGAAAAATCTTCCAAAGTGGACGAGTCCACACCATCGAAGAAAGAATTAAGGGGGTCGCCCACGCCATGAACTTCTTCACTTGACTTTTCTTTGTCCGCTTGGGCCTCCTCAAGCATAGACTCGATATAGGAGGGCATCTCTATAATTTCTATTACACCGGTCGCTTCCTTCGGAGTGGAGCCAGCTTCTCGGGGGTCCCAGTCCCCGTCTCCATATCGGCTTGTCGAGTCTGAGGGAGGTCGGCCTCACGGATCTCCCCCTCGGTTGCCGCCTGTTCCCCCGCAAAGGTCGATCCGTGGGCGACAAATATGTCATCTTCCTAGAACTCATCTTTGAGCCGGAGAAGCGAGTCAGAATCCGGCACCCGGGAGTTGGTGCTATTCTTGGGCTTACGAGCCCAGGAAGCCGCCCTTTTCTTTGTCTTCACCTCGGAACTTGGGGAGCCCGAAGGCTTTCTCTTCCTCTTCTTCTTTCCCCCTGCAGCAGCCCCGGGCTGTCCCGTAGCAGAAGGATCAACAGATAGGGATGCATCCTCGCCCCCTTTCAGCGGCCTAAGTTCAGTGGTCTTAGGCAAACCTGCAGAGGAAAAAGAAAGGGACAACCTTATGTACATTCGGAGCGTACAGTAACTATTCTAAGAGGAGCCTTACCATGTGAACGAGCCTCTCATCGACCCTTCAAAAGCTTGCGCCACGAGCGCTCAAAATATGACATCTGCTTGCAGATGCCTTCAATCCACTCCTTGAGCCGGGGGACCGCATTAGGAACCCGGGCAACAACTGCACAATCAGAAATACTGACGGTAAGAAAGGGAACAAAGGAAACCCGACACTTAAGGAAAAAGTACACTTACGAGATGCATTCCACTTCTGGGGGAATGGCAGAAACTCTAGAGGGATCAAATCCTTGATCTTCACCCGAACTAAGTGCCCCTGCCAGCCTCGGTCTCAATCCTCGTCAATGCTCGAAAAGGGGGCCTTGCTGGCCCGGTGGGTGAGCTTGATTAGTTCCCCTCAGAAAATTTGGGGATTATATAGACGGATCAGGTGGTCGATGGTGAACCAATGAGACTCGGTGTTATTCGCAAAGTAATGGAGGAGGATCACGATCCTCCAAAGAGACAGGTGGATTTTCCCAAGGCACACCTCGTATCTCTTGCAAAAGTCCAAAACAACTGAGTCTACCGAGCCCAGTGTGAAGGGATAAGTGTAAACAATTAAGTACCCCTTTACATGAGTGGTGATATCGTCCTCAGGCCCGGGGACTATCACGTCCTTACCTCCTCAATCACAGTCCTCTCGGACAACGGGAAGGGTATCTTCGGTGACAGAGCACATATACCTCGATTCCCCTTCACCTCGGTCTTGTTTGGATAAGGCCTTCTCGACTTTGAAGCCGCCTAAGATCGAGCAGCCCTTGGGAATAAAACTCTTCATGGGGAGCTCTGGGGCTGATTCGGTGTCAGCCACTCTTGTGACAGCAACTTTGGGAGCAACTTCCTCGGGAGCAGCCATCTCGAGAACGACCACTTCAGGAACGACCCGCCTCGGTGCCTGTGGCCCGGTGAGAAGATGAAAAGGCAACTAGTTGAGGAACTTATTGAGATGTTTTAGCCATTGCTATATTGTAAAGTTTGAAAATTTAAGGAAAAGATATGAAGGTTTGAAGGATGAAGAGCAGAGAACGAAGATTTGAAGAAAACCTGGGTAAAAACCTAAGAACAATCATGAGAATTTGAAGATAAAGGATGAAGATATGAAGGTTTGAAAGAAGTTGGTGATAGCTAGAAAAGTCGAAGGTGGAAGTTTGATCCGAAAGTGGAAAAAGAGCAGAGGATAGAAGCATTTATTGGGGAAGTACGCGGCGCTTCGCATTCGAAGATAACCATCCGACGGTTGACACGTGTCCGAAGTCATAACGACATGATTGATGGGACGTTCCGACTTCTTCGTCGTTTCGGTTGTGACGTACGAAGAAAGAAACCAGGATTCATCTACCGTTTCGGCAAACCTACTCTCTAAAAAACTAGTAAAACATCTCTTTGTCCGTCTTACTAAGTATGCTAGGCACGAGGTAGTTGTTGTCTTTGTTGGTACTGTCACTGCCAATTTAAATGCTAAAATTGAGATGTTTGTAAATTTTTCCAAACCCACTCTCTTTGCTTTCCTCGAAAGCTGCTCGTCTGGTTTTCTTTGTCATTGTTTTCTACCTTAAATCCAAAGAAGTCTTTTTCATTGCAGCAGACGTAAACTAAGATATGGAAACTCGTGGTACTCAAATTATTGCGTCTATTTTTCAAGTTTAGCACTAACCAATGAGCATTTTCTCACGCAAAAATGTCAACTTCAAATTTAGTAGTAGTAGTAGTAATAATTTTAACATAAATATAGGGTCGCCTTAGCATAGTTTTAGGAATATTTTTTGTTTTGGACAAAAAGATGGGACAGACTGGATGAGTCATCCTCGTGCATCTGCGCAAAGCCATTCACTAACGGGTATCATTACAACAACAACAACTCAGTAAAATCTCACAAGTGAGATTTGGAGAGAGTAGAGTATACGTGATGGTAGGCTATAATTTCATGTTTTAGTCGCTTGTTGCACTCTAATTTACTGCACTTTTATTGTGTTTGAGCTTTAATCGCTAGTGTTTTATACTTATTGTGTGTTTTATGCCTTGTAGGAGTGATTCCGAGCTATGTAGATGTTATGGAATGAATTTGAGTGATTTGGAACTTTGAAGTCTGAGTAAAAGCCCAAGGGATTAAGCCGGGATCGTGTTCGGGGGTCGAGGACCAAGTCTGGACTAGGGATGGGCATAATACCGACCGAACCGAAAAAACCTGCCGAACCGAAAATTTTGATTTATTCGGTTTTGGTTTTTTTATTTTTCGATCGGTTTTTGGTTTATAATTTTTAAAAGTTCAGTTTTTGATTCGATTTTCGATTTTTCAGTTTAACCGAAAAGTCCAAACTTTTTACCAGCCTAGTAGGCTAGCCGGTGGCCCAACCCCTCACAGTCCACAAAATCTACTGTCATTTTGTAAGATTTGCTTTTAATTGCTTTCTTTGCAATTCTATCCCTAATGTGTCAATATTCCTTCTGCTACCCTTTTCCGGAGTCCACAACTCAAATTTCGTAAACTTTTATTAACATTTTATTGTGACTTTAACCTCAAGTTCATATGCTATTTTGATAAGATTTTAAGTTTTATACATTGACCATGTACAAGTTACTTACATAATCGACTTGTAAGGCAATGACAAACAAATTCCATGATAAGATTAGTTGATAACCTCGTAAAAGGGGCTAACCCTGTTACATTGTTCAATATACTAGTGAAGCTTTTGCTAGTTTGCATTGACCGAAAGTCTAGGCGTGCCAATTCCTCACAAGCAAAGGTCAGCAGGGGAAACGGCGATAGTTGCAATGAGGGACACTTTTCATACTCAGTTCACTTCAAGTATATTGTCGAATAAAAAACAACCTGATAAAGTTTAATCTACATTCTCAAACTTAATTTTGCTAGGTTGCGTTACTAAATTAATAAACTTAGTATTCATATTAATAAAAGTTAGTTGTGAAAAATATAGAATAATTGAGCTTTTCTGAATGTAGATATTATAAGTTGCTATTTTTTCATTCTTCAAACAATCATTTTCCTTAAACATTATTCCATGAACCTAAATGATTTCCTTATCAAGTAGGCAGATCACGGTACAATTTTCGAACCGGACCGTTAATAATCTTGAACCGTTAATAATCGAAAAACTAAATCGGAAATAACCGAACCGAATTTTAAAAAAATCGCACCGAACCGTAAAACCTTTGATTGGTTTGGTTATTAATATTACAAAATCGAAAACCGATAAACCGAACCATACTTTCATACTAACTGACCGAACCGACCGACGTCCACCCCCAGTCTGGACGTCAAAACGCAAGCAAAATCCGTACTCTGAGAAAAATGAACTAGTGCGGCGCGCGGCGCGCGGCTGCCCATTTTCCTGCTGTCTGACAGATTTCGACTCTCTGGATTTCCCCCCTAGCACCTCGCATGGCACGTCGCCCCATGCGGCTCGCCTGTGCAAATTTTACAGAGTAAAAATCCTATTTCGCATAGGAAAATGTGATTTCATCTGGGCCCGACCCTAATTGGTATAAATACATGGAAAAACGTTATTTTTGGGACTTTTGACACATCTAAGACCTAAGGAGGCCAAGGAGAAGTTGGAGAAGCAAAAGCACAAAGAGTTCATCATTCAATTCTCACTCAAGACACGAGTTTGGATCGTTTTATATTTTCCTTTACTTTAAACATAATTGTGATGAATTGCTCCATATCTATGGAGTAGTTCTCTTTAGGGTTTGATGGATTTGGTTTATTGATATTAGTTTGAGGATTATAACTCTAGTTTTTATGTATTGAATCTTTTTGGATGATTTAATTGTTGCATCCACATTCATATGTTCATGTAATCGAGAGAGGCATAACTTGTGATATCTTTGCATTATCTTGTTGGTTGAGTTCATTAATTCTTCTTAGTAATTGAAAGAGACTAGTTGAATTATTGATTAAACCTAGTTAGGAGAATAATCGAAAGAGGTTTTTCTAAAGACCAATCCACTACGCATTCTTGCATATCTTCACGTACTTAAATTGGCTCATCTTGTGAGTTTAAGACTTAATCGAGAGAGGAGTTTTTTGCTAAACGTTTGAACTAATAATTAAGTGAATTCGAGAGACTCACTTAAACATTAGAAGTGAATTATCTAGAGTTAGACCCCAACAATTATCTTGCTCCTATCCAATCAACTCCTATTTTCTCCCATTTAACTTTCTTGCTTACTTTTGTTGCGATTGTCATTCGTCAATTGCTTTAAATTCTTAGTTAATTTTAGTTATTAATCATATAAATCTCGATTGTTGATTCTCCTGGATAGCGATCAAGCTAGAAACTATAAAAATACTATTTAACTCCAATTCATGTGGATACGATATTATACTATACTATCTTTGACTAGCGAACAGAATTTAAGTGTGTGTTTGCGCTCATTAGTACGCAGACTTTACCCCTACTCCTGAGGGTTGTTTCCGAAAGACCCTCGGCTCAAGAAGACGAAAAGAATATATTTATATCTCTAATTAGAAAGAACAGATATATATATATATATATATATATATATATATATATATATATATATATATATAGGTAAAGAGAGAGAAAAAGAACAAACAGATTTCTTACTCCGTTGTAAACGTAAAATAATTTGCAGTAAAGAGTATGTGACAAAACCATTGATGCAATCATATTTTACCGATTTAATGTTATTACTCCCCCTGTCCACCACGGCCGTCTCAACAATATTGGGGACTAAAGCTAAATTTCAGAGAGATTCTAAGTAAGAATATTAATTATAAATTTTTAATGAAAAAAGTATAAAATAAAAGTAGAATAATAAAATCGATTCAAGAATTTAATAAGTTGATATATAAAAATAACATATCCAGTAAAAATTCATAAAGTGGGGTCTGGAGAGATAGAGTGTATGCAGACCTTAAATTTACCTAGGAAGGTAGAGAGCTTATTTTCGAAAAATCCTGAGCTCAAGAGAAAGCATGGCAAAAAAAAATGTCAGAAAAGGACAATCAATTCAATTGAGCGAATAAGTCATGATAAAGTAGTCTTAAAAGAAGCAGTAGCTATCACAGATAAATAAGATAATCGAAGTACAAGAAACAATAGATAGTAGCAGAAATCAAAGGATAAGAAACTATAGAGCAAGATAAGTTGAAATAATGATATCGAAAATTGTTGCATTGCTTCAATATAATGATTGTTTGTTGTAATGTTTGATATTTTGAAGAAGACAATTTGTAAGCCGGGGTAAGTTGTGGATTGAAATACTTTTCAATATTGAGAATAAGAATAGTAAAAAAGAATAAAAAGGCAAATATAAAATAATAATGTGAGCCCGTATTAATTGTTAGGATATAAATGAGGCCAAAAAAAAAAAGCTACACTATCCATATAAGAAAATAATTTATTAAAAATTATTCAATTCTCTAATTATTACAATGATCCTCACCTTAAAGTTATTGTACTTTCGCTGCAAATTTTTTTTTTAAATTTAAATGTACGCACATTTTATTTTAATAATACATATACAATACATTGGAAAAAACGGAGTCCCCAAAAAGTTTGGGGCCCCAAGCAATTGCCTTACTAGCCTTATAGTCTAGCCATCCATGGTGTCCACTTTAATTGATTTTTTGGTTGTTTTTACACATATTAAAGAATCCATCTTTTAGCATTCATTACCAATAAAGTTGATCATATTAGCCTTATTTGTTATTTGAAAATATACTCCTATGCCCTTTACTCTAAGAATAACTTTGAAAAAAAATAAGTCAATTTTTTCTTTTGATATTAAAAAAAGTCAAATATTATAGACCATAAAAAAAGTCCAAAAAATTAATGAAAGTGAACAGAGGAAGTATATAAACCCAATATTAATTTTAGGCCTACATTTAATGAAGTCAACAACATATACCAGCTAATTAACCCAACCAGACAAGTTTCATATGGGATCATGACCTCACTTTCAGTATTTTTAGTTTAGATGGTTGAATTGATATCCTACTGACTTGTATTTGTTTATGGAAAAATACTTGACTTCTTTGGGTGCAAAATGTGTGAATGTGTCATCTTAATAATTGAATACTAATAAATATATGGATCTCTACTACCACTGCTGAAACGGAGTTACTACAGAAACGTGTTCCATGTTTTTGCACTTCTTGGCCAAACAAGAATTGACACTCTAACTTGAGAAAACCATTGCATGAGACTGAGAGTTGAGGATCATTATTGATTTGCTGTAACTGTACTGTCTGCTGCTGCATAAACACAAAAGCTTTTTCTCTTTCATTTATTTAAGGCAGTAAAAAGTACAGACAGAGGGACAGCTAGAAAAAGAGAGGAGGCAAATGTATCATTCAGACTTGAGTACAAGAACTTTTGCATATCTACTCAAGAATTTTGCACGTTTGGACCCCTCCACCTTAGCACTTTAATGGCGAGTTTTGGCTCTGGCCTTCACTGNCCCAACCCCCCCAACTTTAGAGGTACGCGTTTCTCGCATACATTGTTGGCTCCAAGGGATAAAAGAGGAGGATTAAGGTAGATAGACAGTTAGAGTAAAACCAACCAATTTATGGATAAATCTTCGCAATATATTCTAACTTGCTTTGAATTAAGGCATAATTATTGTTGTCTCGAAATAATCATTATAACATGCTAAAATGGTGACAATAAACAATAGAAACTTTTTCAACAATATTTTTTTCTTCTGCTAAGGATCCCACTTTCCTTTGCTTCTTCAATTTTCACTTCATGATACTGTGTTTCAGAGGAAAGACAGAATGGAGGACACCTTCCTCGTACATTATCACGTTAACAATTATTAGCACCGAAAAGGTAGTTTGATATCCTTAATTTTGAATGAAACTACTGGAAAAGACATTAACTGAAAGCAGAAAAAAGACTGAATAGCCTTTCTTTTTAACCTTCTTACCCCGTTGTTTCAACCCCCCATTTGTTGCATCACATTACCCCGTCTTCGTATAATTGTACACCAAATATCATCACTAGATGCCCTGTAGTCTCATCATAACTGTCTAAATGTGTTCGAAAAATTTACTATTTGAATGTGAACCTAATTACTATTGAAAATTCGTTGCAGCAACCCATAAACATTAAATCATGAA
Organism: Nicotiana obtusifolia; assembly: GCA_002018475.1. Lineage (NCBI taxonomy): Eukaryota > Viridiplantae > Streptophyta > Magnoliopsida > Solanales > Solanaceae > Nicotiana > Nicotiana obtusifolia. Next base: position 37,866 of record MCJB01051007.1, read on the forward strand.
TTCGTTTTTTGAGTCTCGTTACATACAATTTCCCAATTTCCATGGCTCTGTGGTATTCTCGCAAGTAGTAACATCAAGTAATCAACATCAACAAGCCCAGCCAACCCGACAAGTTGAATCAGATGGCATCACCACTCCAACTCCAAATTCAGATTTAAAAACCTCCTTCAATGCAAAAAAAAATTCATTACAACTCTAAGATCTCAACTACCGCGTATGAGACAAGACTGGCATATTGATTGCAGAGAAACGTGTTCCTTATTGTACTTCGTGAGAAAATATGATTTAAACATATTCAACTTAAGCAAAAACCTAGGAAAGAGTTGCGAACCATTCTTGATTTCCTGTAACTTCATTTTCTTACTGCGTCTGCTACAAATGCAGAAACACAAGTTTTAACTTTTCACTCATCAGAAAGTTTTTTGAAATTTTTTTTTAACGAAAATGAGAGACACCTTCGAGAAACAGAGTAAAAAGGGGCACATGATAACATAAATTCATCATTTAAGCTACAAATACAGAATCTTTTACATGTCTAATACTACTAGTACTAAATTATTCATGAAATTTACACAAAATTAGAGTTATCTCGTACAATCATTAATACAGTCATACAACATAACCTTCAACTAGAGTCGGCTTCTCACTTCCTTCCTCTTCCTCATCCTCTTTCACTTCCTTTTTCTTTCTGCCTTCGCCTCCAATCTCCAAACCCTGCAACCCTTCCACACACGATTCACCGCCTTCCGGCAGAGATGGCTCACCGACCAAATCTCCGCTGTTCTCCTCATCCTTAATACCGTCTACAACCACCACATCAGTTATCCCTTCCGGCACTTCACCGCCGCTGCCCTTCTCAATAATGCATTTTCCTGGATTTTCCTCGATACCCTCAGTGATTCCTACAAGAGCATCCTTGGAATCTTCGATTGGCGATGGAGTCAGCACACACTGGCCTTCGGATTCGTCTTCGTCGTCCGATGCTGAAATCATAGATCGTACGGCAGTGGCGGCTTTGAGAAATGCATATTTGATTGATTCGGGTGGCAGTGCACAATCTTCGAGGCCTGCGTCTTCGAGACGAGGTGGTCGGATTTTGTCGAGCAAACTCTCGGATTCCTTTGTTAACTCCATTGTTTTTTCTGCTGGTGATAAATCAGTAGGAGAAAAAGCCCTAAGTCTGTTGAATTGGAACACTAATGAGAGAATCGATTGTGAGTCGAGAATTGTGGACCACTTTATCTTTTGTAGAGGGCGAATCGGTACGTGTCGCCGTTTTCAAACGGTCGCATGTGTTGACATAGGACACTATGTGCCTGAACCGACACAATTTGTCGGTTAAGAGTCCGAGAACCCGAATACATCGTGAAACCCGTAGACCGCAAAAAAAAACTGAACCACCGTATTAAATTATATGTTAAATAATAAATTAAGGTAAGAATATATTTTAACTAACTATTAAGTTTTTTTCCCACCGAACTAACTAGTGTTAAGTTATAAACAAAAAACCGGTCATGCATTTATTATTTTGATAGAAGGATGCTTGAGTCCTGATATTCATGAAAGCCACCTCTCGTGTATCCCAATATATACTTTGAAGAATTAACGTTTGTAGAGTAATAGTGTAAAAGATTTTAGATATTTACAAATAATTATTTATAATTAGTAGATATACATGGTTGTAGATTTTTTAGAACATGGCTCTTGTTAGAAAAGTGTAGAGTTCGAGCATTAGGTTTGTAGGCTAGGAGGTAGTTGAGTTTTTTTTTACTTCGAACCGGGGATGAGGCTAGTTTGATAGGGTTGATCTTAGATGGCTAGTGGTTAATATTGTGTTCATACTATCCTTCTGTTTTTTATAGCACCGTGCCTTAATAACTGGTTATTGTTATTGCATGTTATCTATTTTTTGAATTTTTATGATGCTGTTATTATTTCTATAATTTCTGTTGACGGTACTGATATATTATCTCTTCTCGTTTTTTTTTCGTCTTCTTGAGCGGAAGGTCTATCGGAAACAGTCTCTTTGCGTTAGATCTCCTCAATTAAGAGAGGGATTTGTTGAATGGCAGCATAAATGAACTAACAGAAATGGAGCTCGAAGAGGAAAACTGATTGAGAGAAAAACAGAGAGAAACCAATTCACATTTTGCTAACTCAGAAATGAGTTCTTACACTAATATATATACACGTCGCTACTAACCTCCACTAACTGAATCAGTTAAATTACAGCTGGCTAATTATGATGAACACTAACTAACTACAGTTAACTAATAGCTGACTATGGTGAAGTGACTTCAGTGCATGCAGTATCCTTTACCCCCCCCCCCCTCCTCAAGCTAGGGGAAATGAAGACATTCTTCATCCCTAGCTTGGATACCAAGTAGTTATTTTGACAAATTGTGAGGCCTTTAGTGAGGACATCAGCTGGTTGGTCAGAAGAAGCCAAGTAGAGGATGTGAACTAAGCCTTGTTGAACTTTCTCTCGGATGAAATGACAATCGATATCGGTATGTTTTGTGCACCCATGAAAGACAGGATTTGCAGCAATCTGAATAGCAGATTTGCTGTCACAAAATAAGGAAACTGGCACCTGAATGTCCACAGCAAACTCCCTGAACAGCCAACCAACCACACAATTTCTGCGACAGTAGAGACCAAAGTCATATACTTAGCTTCAGTAGAGCTTCTGGAAATAGTGGACTGCTTTTTTTATTTCCAGGACACCAATGAATTTTCAAACTTCAGCATGTAGCCAGTGACAGAACTCCTGGTGTTAGGGCAAGATGCCCAACCAGCATCACAGAAGGCACTTAGATGAAAGTCAGAGGTCGATGACATAAGGATCCCTTGCCCTGGTTCCTGGGTAACATATCTCACTAGACGTAGTGCAGCTTCCAAATGGAACTGCATAGGCGGATGGACGAATTGGCTGAGGCATTACACAACAAATGCAATGTCAGGCCTAGTAATGATCAAATACAACAATATCCCAAGTAGTCTCTGATAAGGACCAGGATCATCTAGGGGAGGATCATCATGAACGCCAAAGTGGATGTCAAACTCAGCAGTAGTGAGCTTTTGATTGAGCTCAAAAGGAGCACCTACAAGCTTTGCTCCAGATTGAGATGATCGAGTGCATATTTTCTCTGATGCATAAGTATTCCATCTTTGTCTCTTGCAAACTCTATTCCTAGAAAATACTTCAAGGCACCTAAGTCCTTGATCTTGAAACTCCACTGCAAGTTGGCCTTAGTTTCTTGAATCAGAAGGGAGTCATCACCAGTGATTAATAGGTCATCCACATAAATCAACACCACCACGATATTGCCAGCAGACCTTTTATTGAATAAGGACTAATCTAGGTGACTTTGAGTGAACCCATAGGACAAAAGAGCATGAGTAAGCTTGTCATGGGCGGCTTTCCAGCCTCGCCCCATGACCCCTTGGACGCGCCCCGTGGCGTCCTAAGCCTCTCAAAGCCTAGCGCCACGGACGGCCCCGTGGTCTTGGCCGCGCCAAGTGACAAGTGCGCAAGTGCCTCTGTCGCCCCACCAACACTCCTTGCCGGCGCCCAGCGGCTTGCGAGTGTCAACCATGCTGCGCGCGCAGACAATGCCGCACAGCCAAGAGATGCCGCGCGTAAAGCCAAGGCCGCGCGCATCCATCATGATCCAAGCACAAGTGCCAGCGCCCCGCCGCGGGCCATCATCAATAGTGCCGCGCGCGCAGACAGCAACGCGCGCGCGGACCCTGACCGTCAAGACAAGATTGCTGCCATTGGACTTAGTATTTCTACATCATAGAAGACTAAGTTCCTTTCATTGTAAATATAGAATAGGTTTACTGTTTTATATTCATTGTGCTCCTAGAGCTCGCATTAGGTCTACTCATGTAATTTGGGTTTTTATTTTTTAAGCATTATTAGGGGGGTATCAGCATTCAAACATTTTCAGCAAGCATTCAATTCTCTGTACTGGTGTCTTCGCCCCCTCGACACCGCATTAGCTTTGTAATAGCTTTTTCATCATCAATACAATCATCATCAAAAAT
>MCJB01051008.1:0-15431 GCA_002018475.1 Nicotiana obtusifolia
GACCTTACTGCCTATTGCATTTAGTGGTTTGCCTGAAAGAATCTGGAAACCCATCACATAGATCAGTTTGTTCTTCAAAGACATGTGTTCTTCCACGTTAAGGGAAGAAAACCTACTGCAGATGGACCAGAACATTCGTGTCACCTCTTCTAAGCTGGAAAGGATATTTCCATGTGGGTTTTTTGATGTGACGTAACATCTTCCAATCCACCTTGTACACGAGGCACGACTTGGAGGGCCCGTTCAATGCAGATGGATGTATCCATTTGAGAGGTAATATTATATATTTTACTCGTAATTTTCTGTTTTATTTTAATGTTCTTGGCTAACCTGAAATTATGATAGGACAATCGGCAAATGCAAACAATTCGTTAGGCAGAGGAACATGGTTGAAGGATCTATATGCGAAGCATATCTTGCAAAGGAGACTGCCCATTTTTGCTCTTACTATTTTGAGAGTAATGTGGCATGTGATAGGAATAGGCCCAACAGGCACACAGTCGACCTTATGACTGATCCGTCATATCCGCCTATGTCCATATTCAATCAACCAGGCCGATGTTCTAAAGATGTTAGAAAGAGAAGTTTGAGCGATGTGGAGTTCAAGTCAGCTACACTTTACGTGTTGCTAAATTGTCCAGAAGTCGTACCATTTCTCAAGTAAGTATTGATTTAGTAGTTATCAAGATATAACAATTACTGTGATTACATCTCAATTCAACTACTAAAAATGTTTGATGTGTCACAATCACTTCGTCAGTCAATTTGGCCATGATGCTGTATATACGAGATTTGCTTCTTGGTTCAAACAATTTGTAAGTTTCTCCTTAAAATTTTCTAACACTACGCAAGTAAACAATGTTGGAAAGTTATGCTGACATATGATTTTTTTTAACAATATGTAGGTAAATGATCCAAATAATGGTGTAAACCAATTTTTGAAAGATATATCTTGGGGACCTGGGGTTGAGGTCAGAACAATGTCTAAGTACGTTGTGAATGGATATAAGTTCCATACCAAGGATTGTTCAAAAAATAAAAATAACAACAATAGTGGGGTGTGGGTTCAAGGTGGTGATGGCAACCAAGATGGAGATATTGATTACTATGGTGTGATCAAAGAAATAATTGAACTAGAATATTCAGGTTGGCCATACAAGAAAGTGATACTCTTTAGATGTAAGTGATTTGACCCACACCCAACAAGAGGTACTAGAGTCCACAATCAGTACAACCTAATTGAGGTTAATCATAAGAGGGAGTATGATCGTTATGATCCTTTCATAATTGCACATAATGTTAGGCAAGTGTATTATGCTCCTTATCCATTGCGGCGGAATAAGTCTGATTGGTGGGTTGTTATAAAAACCAAGCCTGTGGGTAGGGTGGAAGTTGAGAATGTGTTAGAAGTTGCATATCAAAACGATATATCCACTGTTGACCAAATAGTGGACGAAGTATTAGAAAATGATTTGGAACATCGTGAACACATACTGGAAGAAGTTGATATTTCCGAAGTAAGAATTACAGAAAACGAAGAAGAAGTATCAACTGATGAAGCTCAAACTACTGAGGAAGAAGAATTCTCGGACGAGGAACTATACGATGATGAGCTTTAAACAGTTGGTTTCTTTAACAACTCTCGTTTATAGCTATATATTTTCTTTATATCTTTCAATCTAAATATGTATTATATTATGCAGATGATAGGCAAGGCTCGAGGTAACGATGATTCTAGTAGTTCTCGGGGTCGAGAAAATGGTAGGAAACAAAGGAGGAGGGTAGAAGATTACACTCCAACTTGTCATGCCATTCCAGAGTTGCCTATGTCTACGTTTTTTCCTCCACCCCAGGGCTATTTTGAGCTACCCCAGCATCACCAGCCCTACACATTCGTGCAGACACCGGATCTTTCATCACAGGGCCATAGGATTGTACGTCCGACGTACAGTTCAGCTACCGCACATCCACGTGGATCTCAGCCATCTGCATCGCATGGACCGCATTGGTCCATGTCACATCCACATGGATCACAGTCATCAGCGCCGCAGCCACTAGGGTCACAGCCACTGGGGTTGCTGCCACTCGGGTCGCAGGCACTCAGGTCACAGCAATCAGTGACATGTCCCATTGCGGCCCATACAGCTGCGTCGCAGGGCTCGTAGCCATCTTCATCGGGACTCCATCTATTACAGGCATTCGCCTGCGAGATTCTAGCTCTGACCCCCCTACACCTTCCACACATGCCCCTGATGCACATCATTCGGACGGTGATGGTGATGATGACGAGGAGGTGCATCGTGATCAGTATGGCAGGATCATCATAGTCCCTGAGGGTGACAGGTAAGAGTTATTTGTTATTTTTAACGTTTATTGTTTTGTACGGTTTTACTAAGATATTAATATGTCTTTTTTTTAATCACATTAAAGGTTTATCCCTAGTAATGTTACTACGAGGATAATCACCCAAGCCACTAGAAAGCTATATGATGGCCCTTATGCGACTTGAAGTGATTTTTCATTCTCGTTTAAGGAGGCAATTTTCAATGAATTTAAGGTATAAATGTTCTTTTAAGCAGTACAATCTTTATATTTTTCAATCTAAATATGTATTATATTATGCAGATGATAGGCAAGGCTCGAGGTAACGATGATTCTAGTAGTTCTCGGGGTCGAGAAAATGGTAGGAAACAAAGGAGGAGGGTAGAAGATTACACTCCAACTTGTCATGCCATTCCAGAGTTGCCTATGCCTACGTTTTTTCCTCCACCCCAGGGCTATTCTGAGCTACCCCAGCATCACCAGCCCTACACATTCGTGCAGACACCGGATCTTTCATCACAGGGCCATAGGATTGTACGTCCGACGTACAGTTCAGCTACCGCACATCCACGTGGATCTCAGCCATCTTCATCGCATGGACCGCATTGGTCCATGTCACATCCACATGGATCACAGTCATCAGCGCCGCAGCCACTAGGGTCACAGCCACTGGGGTTGCTGCCACTCGGGTCGCAGGCACTCAGGTCACAGCAATCAGTGACATGTCCCATTGCGGCCCATACAGCTGCGTCGCAGGGCTCGTAGCCATCTTCATCGGGACTCCATCTATTACAGGCATTCGCCTGCGAGATTCTAGCTCTGACCCCCCTACACCTTCCACACATGCCCCTGATGCACATCATTCGGACGGTGATGGTGATGATGACGAGGAGGTGCATCGTGATCAGTATGGCAGGATCATCATAGTCCCTGAGGGTGACAGGTAAGAGTTATTTGTTATTTTTAACGTTTATTGTTTTGTACGGTTTTACTAAGATATTAATATGTCTTTTTTTTAATCACATTAAAGGTTTATCCCTAGTAATGTTACTACGAGGATAATCACCCAAGCCACTAGAAAGCTATATGATGGCCCTTATGCGACTTGAAGTGATTTTTCATTCTCGTTTAAGGAGGCAATTTTCAATGAATTTAAGGTATAAATGTTCTTTTAAGCAGTACAATACTTTATATTTATGATATTTTCATCTAAATACTTAACTTCTGAAATACAGAGCAAGTGTGTATGGGAACACCTCTATAGTGCGGAGGTAGCTGCTAACTTCCATCTTAAGGCTCGCAAACGGTTGTCGCATTGCTTTTCCAACGCTAGAAGGTCGAACCAAAAGCCCTCCTGATTGCTTGATCGTCTATGGGATGATCTGCAAAGGCAATGGCTAACCGCAGATTTCTTAAAGAAGAGCTAGCAAGGAAAGAAAGCTCGTGCTTCAGAGAAGGGAGGCTCTCTGCACACTGGAGGTGCGATCAGCCTCGGTTCAATAAAGACGAAAATGGTATGTAATTGCTTAATTTAATTTTAATTTTCAACGTCTAATCTGTTTATTAACTAAAATTTATGACTTTTCAGGAGAAGAAGTTGGGTCGTCCGATGAGGCAAGATAAGTTATTCAAGAAAACTCATATTGTCAAGAAGAAGAAAGATTCGGATGAAGAAAGGTGGGTCGAGGACCGAGCCTCGGCTGTACGTGTAAGTTTTCAATTTTCATTAAGTACTTTGATTTAGTTTTATATAACTTTTGAATACTAATTCTATGTAATTTTTCTTATAGAGTCGCTTCACAGCTGAGGTTGAAGAATTTGTACGCAGCCAGCCACCATCTTCATCGGGCGACCCAATCCAACCGTCGGACGAGGATGCTGAAAGATTATGGACGCAGGCTGCTGGCGGTCCAAAAGGGGGGAAGGTATACGGGCTTCCCGCTAAGAAATTCCACCGCTATAGGTGTGGAATGCAAGGAATAGGCACTTCCTCGCAAGCGGAGCAACTTGATGGGGAGTGCCTCTCCTCTATGCGGGAGAATTTGGCAAAGCTCACAGCCGAGCTAGAAGCTGCCAAGGAAAGAGAGAGGGTTAGAGAAGAAAGAGAGAAGGTTAGAAATGGTCAGTATGTTGCCATACAAAAGCAGCTCAAATCTCTCTTGGCTTCTGGCACTTTTCCGATTCCCCGGACTCGTGAATCATCGCCAGATGCTCACCCTCCCCCTGCTACTTCCTCCCGTCATCCCCGTTATCATCCCTCCGGTCCTACACAACAACACCCTTATCCACAACATCTTGGTGATGAAACTTCATCGGATGATGACACTCCTAATGTAAACATTAATAAACGTTGAATTGTAATAACATTTAATTAATGTATAAGTTCATTTGAACTTTATACTTTGTTATTGTTTAATATTGTTGTTTAATGCTGCTCTTGTTTATTGTTGTTGTTGTTCTCGTTGTTGTTTATTGTTGTTGTTGTTGTCGTTGTTGTTGTTTTTTGTTGTTGTTGTCGTTGTTCTTGTTTTTATGGCATAAAATGCCTATTTTAGGATTTTGGTAAGCTGGCAGGTGGTGTAGCTGCCAAAACATGCTATTTCTGGAAAAAAATGAACCAAAAAAAGCGACCAACGTTGGTCTCAAGTTGGTCTCTATTTACTGGAAAAAAAATCTGCAAATTAGCGACCAACCTTGGTCGCTATTTGGTCGCAAATCTATAAAAAAAAATAATTAAATTTTCAAGTTTGTGACCAAGGTTGGTCGCCTGTTTTACCCAGATTTTAAAAATCTGGGAAAATAGCGACCAAGGTTGGTTGCTACTTAGAAAATAAAAAATAATAATTGAAAGTTAGCGACCAACATTGGTCGCAAATAGTAAATTTCATTTTTTCATTCTGCAGATTTGCAACCAATGTTGGTCGCAAATCTAAAATTAAAAAACAAATTATTTAGTTTTGCGACCAACTTTGGTCGCAATATACCCGATTAAATTAATTAACAAAACCATATAGCGACCAACTTTGGTCGCTAATTTGCGACCAAAGTCGGTCTCTATATGTTTTTCCGGAATTTTGGTCCTTTTGTGATAGAGACCAATGTTGGTCGCAAATTGTTTGTGACCACCTGAATACTGACCAGGCCGGTTTGGTCGCTTTTTGGTCGCTTTTGGGCAAATTGAAACCAACTTTGGTCGCTTTTTTCGGTCGCTTTTGACCTGTTTTCTAGTAGTGCTTGTTAGGAGATTGATGGAGTAGTATAGGGAGAGAAAGAAGGACTTGCATGTGGTGTTCATTGACTTAGAAAAGGCGTACGATAAAGTTCCAATAGAGGTTTTGTGGAGATATTTGGAGGCTAGAGGTGTACCTGTTGCCTACGTTAGGCTGATTATGGACATGTATGATAGAGTAAAGACCCGAGTGAGGACGGCGGGTGGGGACTCGGACCATTTTCCGATTATGATGGGGTTGCATCAGGGTCGGCACTTAGCCCTTTTTTGTTTGCTCTGGTGATGGACGTACTGACGCGCCACATCCAAGGGGAGGTGCCGTGGTGCATGCTATTTGCAGATGATATTGTATTGATTGATGAGACACGAGATGGTGTGAACGCGCAATTAGAGGTATGGAAGCAAACCCTGGAATCTAAAGGTTTCAAGTTGAGCAGGACCAAGACAGAATACTTGGAGTGTGGTGAGACTCAAGGAGGGGAAGGGGAGGTGAGGCTGGACTCGCAGGTCATCCCTAGGAGAAGGAGTTTTAAGTATCTTGGGTCTATTATTCAGTGGATGGGGAGATTGACGAAGATGCCACACATCGTACTGGGGTAGGATGAACTAAATCGAGACTCTCTTCGGTGTTTTGTGTGACAAGAAGGTGCCATCGAAACTTAAGGGTAAGTTCTATAGAATGGTAGTCAGATCAACGATATTGTACGGGGGGGAATGTTGGCCAGTTAAGATCGCCTATATCCAGAAGATGAAGGTAACAGAGATAAAGATGTTGCGATGGATATGCGGGCACACCAGGTTAGATATGATAAGAAATGAGGTTATTCGCGACAAGGTGGGTGTGGCCCCTATTGAGGACAAGATGCGGAAAGTGCGACTTAGGTGGTTTGGGCATGTGAGGATGAGGAGCACAAACGCCCCGATGAGGAGGTGTGAGAGGTTGACACTGGAGGGACTACGGAGAGGTAGAGTTAGGCCAAAGAAGAGGTGAGGAGTGGTGATTAGGCAAGACATGGTGCAACTTCAGCTAACCGAGGACAATGACCCTTGATATGAAAGTATGGAGGTCGAGGATTAAGGTACTAGAGGAGGTAGTCTAATTGTTCATAACAGTAGTATTGATACGCAGTCCGCTTTCTATTAGAAGTAGGCTTTTATGACTAACCATTATTTTCTTTTATTGTTGATCACCTTACTATCATGTTATTTTATTCTGCTTTTATATGGATATTTGGTACTGTCCTTTCTTGTCTATATTTTCATTAATGTGGTGCTTATGCTTTCTTGAGCCGATGGTCTATTGGAAACAACCTCTCTATCCTCATAAGGTAAGGGTAAGATCTGCGCGCACACTACTCTCCCCAGATCCCACTCTGTGAGATATTACTGGATAAGTTGTTATTGTTGTTGTAGACCTTAGATCATGCTGATTAGTATCATTTGAAATACTCTTTAAAAAATACGTTTTTGACTTCAAATTCCCTATTCAAGTTGAAGTTGGAATAATCCAAAAAAACACTACGTTGAATTTTAATATCAAATAATACTGCACACATATGTCCAAACGCCTTAATTTGATTGGAAAATTAATATCGGCCGACAACATATAATAGGAATTGACAAATATTTTATCTTAAATTATGTTTAACAAAGACGGTCCAAAAAAGAATTAGCATTGTATATCCAAATCTCAAAAAAAATAAAAAATGAATTCCTTATTTATTCTATCTCCCGGTACTCCTTTTCCACCTCTCATTGCCATCTCTTTCTGATATCTCTTCTTTGATCTCTCGTGTGATTTCAACACGAATAAGGAACAATAACCCAAGAACCATAACCATCCTCAATTTTTTTTCGCCCAAACAATTTTCTCTATCTTCAGACATGGAAAATCTCCACCAATTTTTCATGGCTACCTTCGCCATTTTTAACCAGTAAAGAAACTCCCACTTGCTTTTTTACCACCGGCCACGAGCCTATGCAACGACCATGCAACCAGATATCCCTTTCTCTTCTCTTTTTTTTTTTTTTTTTTTTTTTCTTTTTCAAAAGGCAGATTTTAATTTTCTTTTTTCCCCCTCTTCTTCTCTTTTTTATTAATTTATTGTAATGGTATTTTGTGCTCACGATGGAGTTATTGGTGGCTGGTGTTTTTATGGTGGTAATGCGATGAAGGTTGTCTGAAAATAAAACATATGGGTGTTTGATATGATGTACATTTGTGTATATCACCATGTATACCGGCATGTATATCAAGTTGTATATCTTGATATACATTATTAGATATGTGATATATATAATATACAATGTGATATACATATTAGTGATTTGTTAGATTGTAGACCATGTTGGTAGGAATTTTTCATATATTACTATATTCTAAACTATTTTACCCGGATTACCTGAAGTTTGATAATTACCAAAACTGAATGCAACCTTTTTTACAATTTATAATATTCCCCTAAATTTCTCCTACTGAATACTACCTTAATTACCATCGTGATTAGCGTTTTCCCAAATAAGCATCAGCCGTCATTCACTTTAGGGATTTTTTTCTCGTATTTGCGATGACTTGTTCGCAAATGCGAACTCCGCTTTAGTAAGTTAAGCTCGCATTTGCGATGGGGAACTGGGAAGGGTACACTTCGAATTTGTGAAGAAATTCTCACATTTGCGGACATCCCAGGCTTCGCTTTTGCGACTAGACACTCGACTTAGGCAGGTTCACAAATGTGAACCTTTAATCGCATTTGTGGTGGAATGGCGCATTGCAAATGCGATTTTTTTTTCACATTTTCGACTTATGCAGGCTGAGGGCAGAGTTTGCATTTGCGACCTGTGTGTTGCATTTTCCATGGTCGTAATTGTGACACCTACAACTGGGTAAAAGAGGAAAAAAACGGGACTTAGCTCATTTTATACCATTTCTCAACCCTAAACACTCTAGCGGTGATTTTTGAAGAACTTTTTCTTCCCAAATTCATTGGTAAGCAACTCTAATCCACTTTTTTCAATTTTCCATTGCTTTTCATGAGTTTTTAACATCAAATCTAGGATTTCCATGGTAGAAATTAGGGATTTGGGTAAAATTTGGAGATTTTATGAAATTGAGATTTAGACCTCAAATTGAGGTCGGATTTCGAAACAAATCACATAACTGAGCTTGGGGGTGAATAGGTAATCGGATTTTGGTCTGAATTTCGGGTTTTTACCAAGCAGGCCTGGGGTTGACTTTTTCCAATTTCATTAAAGATCGAATCTTTTTCACTAGTGAGTAGTTTCTAAAGCTTATTTTGAATTATTTGAACTATATTTGGCTATATTTGATTGATTTGGAGGCTAATTTCTAAAGGTCGTGGTTGAGCATTGATTTGGTTACGGAGTGAGGTAAGTATTGTGGTTAACCTTGATTTGAGGGAATTAGGACTTGATCGGATTATTTTCTATTTGATTTATGTGTAGAGATGTCGTATATGCAAGGTGACGAGTGGATATGCATAGTTACGGGTTAAACATGCCGGTTGGATATGTATTTATTGTTTTCAATTATTTCGCACCTTCTTTTAATCTATATTATTAATTGTTAAATGCTTTAATTGTTAATTGTTGTTACTTGTTATATTCATGTCTTATCCGTCACATGCCTTAATTGCTAATTGCTTTCATGTATTCGTGCCTTAATTTATTAATTGTCATTACTTGTTATTTTACCTTGTGTGCTATTAGATACCGACTTTTATCTGCTTTATGACTTTAATGGTGTAATTTTTAATTGCATTTTATTTGGATTACGTTGTAGTTGGTTGTATATTTTCATTTATGTTATTATTGTGTGGGATCGGGTTGCGCGTCTTAACGGTTATTGGTATTATTGTATAGGATCGGGTTGCATGCTGCAACTGATGTTGATATTAATATTTCGGATTGGGTTGCATGCTGCAACGGTACTTGTATATTTATATTTTGGATCGAGTTGCGCATTGTAATAGAGAAAATATGCTATTCTTATATTTATGGATCGGGTTGCGCGGCGCGACAAAGAAAATATTATTTGTTTATATATTTGTGGACCGTGTTATGCACCGCAATGGAGAAGACATTATTTGTTTATATATTTGTGGATCCGATTGTGCGCACCAACGGCGAAAACATACTTAATTGTTTTGAGTTGTTATTTTCCGTATTTGTGATGTATTGTGGAGGTTGAGCTTTGATGTTATTCTGGGGCCCTCTATTATGTAATTTTTGTTCCAGTTTTCATGTTATACTTGTTTCTTTGTTTTGTTATTATTTCATTATACTCATAATATTTTAGTGAGTGCCTTGTTATAGCCTCATCACTACCTCGTCGAGGTTAGGCTCCACACTTACAGAGTACATGGAGTCGGTTGTACTAGTGCTATCTTCTGCACTTCTTGTGCAGATACTGGTGTTGGTCCCAGCAACAATTAGTGGAGGCTTGCTCGGGTTAGCTGATCACGGAGACTTGAGGTATAGATGCACGTCGTCCGCAGCCCTGAAGTCCCTTGCGCTATCTAGTTCTACTATTTATTTTTATTTCAAGCAGTCGTGCTTTCATTCAAACTTTGGTTGTAATACTGTTAGAATGCTCATCTACTTGTGACACCAGATTCTTGGATTTGATTAGTCAGCATTTGGAGTTATTATAACTGTTCTAGAAACTGTACAACTTTACTTTTATAAATTGCTTTTAAATTGGTTTTAAAATGATTAAATGTGTACTAATGTTGGCTTGCCTAGCAAGTAGACATTAGGCGCCATCACAGTTCGAGATTGGGATTCCGGATTGTAACACTAGGCTTCGGAATTTCCCTTAGTCCCTTTCCCGTACTCCTTTTCCCTTAGTTCTTGAATGTTTTTCTGTTTGTTTCTATAAGCCAGGCAATTGAAAGTATAGATTATTAAACAAAAGGTCTTGTTGCTTGTTAGTATCACTTCTTGAATTTGTTTTCATTTGCTGCTAGAACTAGGAAACTCTGCAATTAGCAGTATAGAATTAAAATGAATTAGAATAATTAATCTCATATTTTTATGTGATTTTTAATGAATTAGAATATATCATTTTCTAGTCCAAGACTTGGTGCAATACCATAACTGTATCGAAATCATACCGAAATAAATAAGAAAATATCGAATCGTATCAAATTATTTTCGTACAATATTTAATATGTACAAGTGATAACCGAATACCGAAATACTGTACAGTAATTTTTTAAATATCGTATCGAAGTACCGAACGTCCATCCCTAAGAACATTTGAGGCTGTGATTTAAATTTTTTTCTTTGTTGTGAAAATAACATCATAACTTTCACAAGCGTGCGGGGAAATGCAAAATTACACTTCTGCAAGTTGTGTCAGCAGAGCATAACTTTGGTAGGAATTTCATTCTCCTATCATATTAAATTATTCACAAGTTTGCCGAATTGATAGAGCTTATCTATATTCAATTATTCACAAATTATAACGGCATGTCATAAATTTTGTATAATCTTCATTCTCTTTAAATTTATAACTCCTGCCGGATTGACAGAGTTGAACTTATATGTGTTCAATTGTTCGCAAATAATGATGGTTGGTCATAACTTCCCTATGATGTCATTATCATGACTTGTAAATTTTTTCATAGGTCTTGCTGGATTGGAAGAACTTATCTGTGTTCATTTTGACGGCACGTTATAACTTTGATTATTTTCATTCTCCTATCATGTTAAATTGTCCATTCTTGTTGAATTGGCAAAACTTATTATGTCATTTGTAGGCATATATGGATTACAAATAATTCTACGGAAAGGAATTTCATCAGTCCCTTCGCCTCATTTTTGAATCTTTTTCCTTCTAAGTGAGAAAACTAGTGCAAAAAAGAAAAAAAGAAAGAAAAGACAGTAGATTCAATTTATGTAATTCAAAAACAGATTCAACTGTAAGAGTTGTTTTATATTTTGCTACTTCTATATTCATTACGGTTCTGGGTCTCTGTTGTGATAAAAAACTTTAAAACAATAGGGTATCACTTATCTGTTACAGAGTTTATAAGAATGAGCTTACCCCATTATTTCAACCTCTGTTATTAGTTGCTTTCCGAGTTATCGTTGTTTTGGGCCAATCTGAGCATTCACTTGAAAGACGAACAGTGAACAAAAAAAATTTGCAATGAAGAGGAGGAAGAAGGAGAAGTTATGCCAGTGGATCTATACATATATATTGCACAACTTTTAAAAACAGAGTAAGTTACATATTTGGCCGATTGGCAAAAAATAATTAAATCGTTAGCTAATATATAAAAAAATATGTATAAAATTTATATATTATAGGAATATTATACATTAATAGAAAAATGCCAGTTGTCACACTTTTTTTCGTACATTTCCCGAGAGGAATGTATACAAGAGTTTTTCTAATTAAAGTGACATTAGTCGAAATGCGATTATTTAATTATTTTTTAGAGTCGCCACTTGGAAATTTTAAATTGGTGTTCCAAGTCACCGGTTTTATCCAAGATCGAGGAGAAGATTTGACTTTCTTAACGAAGTCTGCGAACCAGAAATTCTAGGTAAGGAATCCTGTTAACCCGAGGGAAGGTGTTAGGCACCCTCGGGTTCCGTGGTTCTAGCACGGCCGCTTCATTGTCATAATCGGCTTATTATTTGATTTTATACCTGTTATCGGCCTATAGTGCATTTTATCTTATTTGCCTTTCCTTTTTTAGAATTATCGAAGAATTGCAATGTTAATCAAAGTATGTCACAAATTACGTCACATAAATGCACCCCCGACTTGGCACCCAAATTTAGGAAATTAAATTATTAGACTAACGCGCCTAAAGCAAATTACGCGTTTTTAGTTCTTCGAGGGCCATGGAATTCGCTAAATAGCGCGCCTCGGTTTTGCTAAGTGTTTAATTAATGAGGGCCATATGTTTGTAAATTTTATTTGGTATGGCACGCCTCAGATTAGTTTAAAAGCTTTTATTATTTAAAATTAAAGTCGGGTCACCTAAAAGGCACCCCCCAAGTTGACATTGTCGCTATGTCACGGGAACCGTACCCATAGCCACAATGTAATTAAACGCTCTTAAAATTGAGTTAATAAAATTGATAGACGTTTGAAGTTTTCTTTTTCTTGCAATTAGTTAATTAAGAGGGCCATTAGTGACTACTATTAATTGTATGGTGCACCCCTATTAATTTAAAAGAACTTTTATCGTTATACATTACGAAGAAGTCCAATTAGTAATCAGCCTAATTAGCTTCAAGCGAATAGTGGGTTGAGCCCAATATAAATCATAAATGTATTTATAAATATAACCACAGCCGGATAAAAACAAACATAGTGGGAATTTCGAGATTAAACTCTCATGGACAGCTGAAAGGACACAAATTCCAGTTGAGACTAGTTCGATTACACGCATAGCCATAAAATTTGTAAAGACATTTACATCCTGAATTTTACATTACTGGCACTATGTCCATGATAGCCATAAATCAATCAATGCATCTTAGTTATAACTACGTCTGTTAAATTCATAAACTCGACTACAATTGAGTTTTTACGATAATGGCACTATTTTCAGCATAGCCAGCGTGATGAACAGATGGATCAACACAAACATAATCAAACTTCATAAGAAAGGATTACCTTCCAAATATTACACTGGCAGTGCTATTTTCTTAAAAAAAACATCTTTAAAATAGGGCCTTATTACAGTCGACAGCCATTAACTTTGCAGAGACAGCCCTATTCTGGGTTTATACTAATAACAACGGCCATAAGTCATTGACACAGCCTAGTTACGCGCATAGCCTTTAAATTCACCAATACAACCATAATCCGGTCCCTTACATTAACAGTATGAATATAACCATTTGTTTTAATAGATCAATTACAATCCAAATTTACAACTAATGGTGCTATTCCTCAAACAGTAGACCTTAAAATAGACCATTTGATTTCTATATCAACTTTCAAAAGATAACCTCTATTCTGAATCTTGATACCCATTTCAGGAAAACACAACTACTTATGCATTTTTGAACAATACAGTGGCCAGAACAATTAATCGCGAGTTTTCAGACAGTTTAAGCACAATAACCGTTCATCCGTTAGCTGTTTACAAAAGTAGAAACTGTTCATCTTTAACTTACAGGAATAACTAAGAAACTGCCCCTTCTTTGAATTCTAAGCAATCATAACATAAATAGGGAAATCAATGCTATAATTGATTTCAGAACAGTAGTTAACTACTTGTTTCGATTGAGCAGAAATGCAGGATTGGTAGTTTATCAGGTGTTCGTATCATGTTGATAAGGTAAAGAACAGCAGACTAATAACTAATTCAAGTGCGATTCCAACCAGCACTAAATACAGAAGATATGTTCATCAGTTACGAATGAACAATTAAACGGGATCTCAAATGGAAATGTGAGACAACATTAATTTGGTGTTGCATAGTCTGATCGTTAACGGTAATGGAGTAAATAGATAGAGCAAACAGAAATGAGATTTCGAGTAAAGGAACAGTAATAATCACTCAATCGCACTGGAACAAACATCAATAAGCAAACAACGCAGGCTAGAACAGAACATTAATGCAAAGGAATATACACAGCAACAATAAACACAAGTAGAAACAGAAGAATCGACCTTAGATAAAGAGGACAAACACCATTCAATCGAACAACGCATTTCATTCATATTTTGCAATTACAGAGCGGCGTGAGAACATACCTACTTAAAGCGAGTTCCTAAATATCTTTGACGTAGCAACAACCAGCTAACAGCAGCCTCAAATTTGTTCTACTTCCAGAAAATCAAATGTCGAATTTCAGATCAAAATGCTTTGAACTTTCTGTTTTTTTTTTCAGACTTCTATTACTTTTCTAAGTATCACTGTGTTCAACCTCCCTTTTTCTTTCTGTTTTCTCTCAAAACTTTTATATCTATTCTGTTTTTCAACTCTCACTGTCTAGTCTCCTCCCCCCTTTTCTGACTGACTGGCCTTCTTTTTTATATCCTCACCAAGAAATCGACCCCTCACCCCAGATTTCTTTTTAGATTTTATTCCTTTTTTCTGTTACCAGCCCCCACTCACACGATACTCACTCCCCTTTTCACTAAATTTTTCTATTTTTGCATGTGATGTTATCCGCCTCTCAACAGAAATCTGTTGAGAGCTTCTTCAAATATCTTTTAAACCCCTAAGTTTCATTTGTGTACTGTTAGGACCTACTAGAAACTTCTACTAACTTTTAACCTTTCTTTGATTTTTAATTTTCTTTTGGGTCAAATTGACCCGGTCCAAACCTAATCTTATCCGTGAACTTTTAAGTTATAACCATTTGATGACTCAATCATTTTTAGGCTAATCTACGGACTAACCTAGAACACAAAGAAATCGGACTATTTTTAAAATGACCCCTTAAAAATCACAAATTAAAGGAACTGAAGAAAGGAGTAGGAGATGAAGATATCTAACTAATCGTTAACAAAAAAAAATGAAAAGAAAAATGGAGATAGTTACCTCGGATGATACCTCCTAAACTTGATGATTTTATGACTAAAATAAAGTTTAACCGTGTGTTCTTGTCAAGAACACACGGTTAAAACTTATTTTTGTTTAAAAATCGGTCTTCAAACGACACTTGATTTTAACCCTTAGGCTTTTGGATTTTGTCTTAAAATCGAAAGGATTTTTAGGATTTTGGTGGTGTTGGGGTTATCGATTGAAGTGGGGGAGTGATGGTGGTGAGTTTGGTGGGATTTTGGACGAGTTTTGGTGGAGGAAATGGCGAGGACAGCCCTGGCGGCTTGGGATTTAGGGTTTTTGATAAGGGGATTTGGACGATGAAGACGGAAGTGGGG